>DWON01001849.1:0-22717 GCA_018251015.1 Phocides pigmalion okeechobee
ATATTTAGAAAACTTCGATAGCGTGATTCAGGATCGTGTTGCGCCATCTCTTGTCGAGTAGCGGAAAGTCGCCACAAGTTCTTGTATTTCGACAAGAGACGTGCGGATGCCAGTTACACTTATAAGCGAGGCGAGGTTTACCCGCAGGCATAATCTATTAATGTATAATCTGTGAGTGTAACAACGTACAAGTTCAGATAGGACGTCTGTCCTGTTTGAGGTTTTATGTAGATTTCAATGAGTCGCGGCGACTACTTAAAATTAGGTAACATGCACGATTGCTTACAGCTCACCTCACATAAAAATCTAAATGTTGATTTTAAACATATTTTTTACGAGCCCCGCAACCTTTTAGCCTAGTGGTTATTGACTAAGTAAGTAGTTGTGGGTTCGATTCCCACTCATGACAATTATTTGATAGACATCAGTGTTAAAATCACTGGGGTTACATACCGCGACCAGTTGGATCTATTGTTTTCGGGCCTATTATATCTGATGCCAAGGCCAACCATTAATATGAACCATATGATGCACGTAAAAACATTTTGAATGTCAAATCGAAGGATCGGAAGTAGATATATTAAATTCAATACTTACTTTATCTGACTTGTTTTAAATACCCAATTCGACGGTAAACTATTATGACATACTAAATAATAGTGTGGTAAATAATAGCTTAATATTTTGCACACAAAGACGCAGGATAAAGTTAGTTTACATTAAAATCCAATATACCAGATATTATAAACCCACTCTATATCTATAATATTAGCGGGAATCACTAAAATACAGCTTCCGAACATTCTACAAATTAATCCTTCTCTGCAAAAAATGTGTACTAATTATCCCGTGAATAATAAATTGGTAAGAATTATCTTTGAAACTAATTTTCTTAGAAATTTCCCAAGAGTAGCAACTTATCGTTCGACTTATTATTACGTTATTATTCGAAATATTACGTTACGGCTTGCTGCCAATAATTCTCTACAGATTTTGGACGAAAATACTATTTATTATTGCTAGATAACATTACTTTTACACTGATCCAAAGTGTAACAATATCGGATTATCACACAAGTAAATATATTTATTTTATGAAATAAATATTTTATTTACACATAATTAACATGTTGTTACCTTTAACTAAAGAATTATAACAAAAGCTTATCCTAAACAATCTAAAGGGAGTCAGTGCTTATGGCATAGTGCAAAGAACACTAGCCGCATTCCCACGTTGAATAGCGAACGCCCTCTTCACCCCTCTTGTCACCAGAAACGTCGACTAAACTCGCGACTAATTGTCTAAAAAAACTTGTGGTACTCGGATTATGTGGTGGCAATTAAACTGAAGTGATTTTTTGCAACGCAAAATAACAATTTCATCTGAATCTTTATTTTTTTCTTAGAATAATTGACACACTGGCACCGGTTCCAAACTAAGCAGAGCCTGTACTGTGATCAGAAAACTGATGAACATATTTGTAAATATTTCTAAATATACTGTTAGCTAATCCAATAGTTGTCGGTTCAATTCCCAATCTAGACAAAGTGGTAGCGATAAGAGGCATAAAATAGGAGAAAAATCAACTGCGCGGGCATAAGTTTATAATAATTATACACCTATTAAAACCTATTAAAAACAAATATCTACCAAAAAAGAAATAAGTTTGTACATACTGTAGAAAATATTATAATTACATTTCAATATATTACAGTGTCTAACTTTAGCTAAACTCTATCCATCAGTGTACGTAGAAGTTATAGAACATTTTGAACTGTTGATCGATTGGCTCAGATGTCACTAAGTCTGTAATTGGAGAACCGAACACATTTGCTTGAATTGAGTACAGCGTAACGTTATAGGTTTTGATAGGTGGTAAAACTATAGCTCGACCCGGGAGGTACCACTGAAACCCTTTTATCCGCTCGAAAATAATTATCGTATTTCGATTGGACTTTGAGTAGCGATTAAGTTGAGACAAAATAAGCACAGAACGTCCGCAGACCAGGTAGAACGATGGCCTGATACGGATAGCAGGTAGCCGCTAGATGCAGAGGACATATAACCGGTCTGAGTGGTGCCTCTAGGGAAGTAGAAGACGCATAAAACCTGATGGATAAAGAGACGGATTACGTTCACCTACAGATAAAACTTCAGTCCGATTTTATAGTTATCCATAGACTGTAAGAACGACTTAACATCAGTTGACCTGCATTCTCGTTTGCAATAGTAACAACTTGAAAAAACGGTTTACAAAATAACCAACAACATAACGGAACTGAATCTAAATTTACATTTTATATATCTTCTTTACGTTAGCATTACACAAGAGCCACAAGACTGTTTGATACTGATACTCACATCCGACATCAAACAGAACTGAAGTACTATTGGAGAGGTTACGTAGATGCATCGCTCCTCTTGAGGTCTGAGAAGAACGTCTGGCTTTTAAGTGAAACCGACAGCTGAACCTCTCCAACCTAATTATTGTTAGGGCAAAATGATAATAACGCAATGTTCGTGCACGTGGAAGTCGTCATGTAAAAACGACATGTTCATTACCGTTGTTACCATTCATTTTGATTTGCTTTGTGAATGTGCATCAAAATTAGAAAAAAGGTAAGTATTCAATGAATATAACCCATTTGAGGCGACAATCAATATCTCGATTTTACAGGAGATGATTTTCATACTTTTGATCTATTATATATTTATAAATATGGCTTAATACTGCTAAAACATGTTTTATGTTAACTAATATTTCAACAATTCACATTAAAGGTAGTGTACACGAAATAATCATGTTATAAAAAAATGGAAAACTGTATATCTTGAAAAGTTACACCATCGTCGTAAAAAATGGACGATACATTATTTCTTTGATATTTACACGTCACATTTGTTTACTACTATCGAAAAAAATATTCATATTATAAACGAGCGCGATCTTTCTAACATAAATAAGTGTTCAGTTCGTAAATAAAGTAGAAAAGAAATTAAATAAATAAAAAGTTTGAAAGTGTACAAATCACAAAATCCGTTAAATCGTCTCTATGAATATAATAAGTCTATGGATCTAGGGCGGGCCTTAATTTGCCGCAGGGTTTTTGCGCGATACGTGTCATCTTAACCAATAAATCACAACATCAAGAGGGCGATAACCTCCACGGAGATTACCCTAACGAGGCTCCTGCTCTACATATCGTATCGGTGGAGAAGTTTCGATAATGCTTTTAGGCTAATCAACAATGACTTTACGTAATACGAAGTTAAGAATTATGGGGAAAATTAATATGAAGAAAGAAGGAATTTTATATTCTTTGCAATGTTTCTTCCTTGTATTTTTGAACGTTCATTGGAGATTTTTAACACGCTTTTATTAGCTTGGTTTGTATCTATATGTGTAACAGAAGTCTGATTAAATTGAAACTTTGCACACGTATTAAGGACCGATGACAATGCAATAATATGAAAAATAATGAAAAATAAACAATAGTTAAAAAATTAAAAAACACGCTTTTATAAAGAATCCAATAAAAAGTATAAATAAGAAAAAAAATGCGATGTAAAAAAAGCGTGAGTTGCTTTTTCAGTGATCTATTGATACAATGCGTGTTTCTTAGTTTTTTTAACTATTATTTATTAACTTATTAGTAGAAAATACTCGAGTTAACCACCTAATGTTTCATGGTCTACAGTCATAGAACATTTATCGTCAAACACGACTGAAGATCTATTTGAGGTCTTACACATATAGCTATGCCTGAAGACTAAGATGGTCATATAGTGCTCAAATGTACCCGGTAACCACATTTGCCTACTCGAAATACAAGAATTGCGTAATGGCAAAGTTAAAAGTAATAGTGGTACCTCCCCGACTTAACTTTAATTCTAACACCTTCACTTCACGTAAGAAAAATCTATTATCGGTCTTTGTGTTCGAATAAATTTATCAAAGATAAGTAAAAACATTGTGTAAAAAATTTTGCTATAAGTCAATTCAGTCAACAGATTCAATAATTTGTTTACATATTTCAGTACTGGCGACTCATGAAAAACTTTAAGATCCGTTACATACATTATATGAGAGAAGAAAACCTTTTGCGCGAGCGTAACTCAGACTTGACCTATTTCTTTTCATTGAAATATCACATGCAGTTTAAATCAAAACCTTTATTTGTCTAAGTCAGGATATCCAATATTCGTTAAGTTCTTTGTTGAGTTTACCTACGTAATCGATATTTTTGTAGTCCATTTATTATGTTTTTTTAAGGTATCCTTTGCTCACACTTTGCTCGTTGAGTAATAAAGAATGCAACTAACATTAGATCTTGTTTCTATTTTTGAATATGAATCAAATGATGATAAATGTTGGTAACATCGAGTAAAGATACTTTTGGGTTGTCAACTTTGAACATGGAATTTGAAAATAGAAATATCGTTAATCCAAACTAAAAAAATCGTAAATCGAAAGGTGGTAGAGCCGTTAGAGCTCGCCCGGGGCGGCACCACCGTCACCCTCATAACCCGCCGTAAAATAACATGTTCTTCATGTATTGTGTTTCGGTTGGGGAGGTGTGGTTAAATAGAACTTCTGTTTTATTTGAGATTGAAAATGGTTGTCCATGGGCTGCAGTGACTACTTAATATTAGGTGGCCTGCATGCCCGTTTCTTACTCTTTCATTATAAAAAAAAACAGAGTCTCCCCTCAAAATAAGAAATGGCTAAGTAAGATATAGTAGGTTTTACAATATTTACCCTAACGCCTTACATAAGTTCATACGCTATAACTACTTACTTTTGATACCGGTAATCCGGCCTGCATGCCCGTTACTTACTCTTTCGCAATAAAAAAGTGAGTAACCGATACATAGTAAAATGTATAAAGTTTATATTAGTTTAAAAATCATAAGAATTTGAAAAGATTGAAGACGGTTTTTTTTATGGTGACGTTGTTTTGTTATTTGATTTGATTTTGATGATTGCAGTCTGAGGTTTTAACGTGTTCATTAATATTAAAATTTAAGTACTAAAACGGCTGTGTTATATTACTCTTCCAGAAATTACATTTAAAAATACTAACGTTTCGTAAATACTATTCTGAGAAATGCTTAGATCACAGCCACGTATCTTTATCGGAAATAGGTTGGACAGCGCCCAAGTACGAAATAAGGTGTTTGTTCTGTACACAATACTTGACCCGTTTCGGGGATTGAACTGGCAACACTTCGCTTGGCAGCCGGCCGCCCTCAGCCCAGTGCCATATGTTAATACTGCAGCTGGCAATGCCACTATGTCAGTTAAGTCTGTTATATTCGGATGTTTACGTAATGTATACCTATATAAAAAGGACTAACATACCTAGACATCTACGCACAGCTGAAATAGTTGAATCCAGTACTTCAAATTTTGCGAATAAGTTCTTTATATAGCGAAAATGAGCATTAAGTATGGGATTTTGGATTTTCTATTTTTAAGAGGAAAATATTGAAGATAAAATATTTTATGGCTCCTGGAATTTTTTAATTTCCTTCAAATATCCATACACGGTAAAAGTAAATCTGAATAATTTATTTGAATGTGCTTTAAAACCAGTTGAATCAGATGATGGAAAGATGTTTGGTAACTTGACAGAATGTCTTAATTCAATGGAAAAGAGATTACAAATTAAAAAGTAAAGATTAATAAAGAGAGCACTTTTAATCACATAAGGAATAAAATAGTATATTTGTATTTATTAAACATAACATTTCTTTTTAAACTATTATTATTTTTAGTTTTAGCCCCAATTCAAAAATATTCTTATATATTTAAATGCCAAATTGTACCCCGACTTACGCGAATTCGGTCTACGCGGTTATCTCTTAGTACACCGCGTAAGATGAGTGTTATACTGTACTTTATATATACTAAAATCGAGAAAATTCCTGTGTAAAGTTCATAAACGCAACCGTATTTGCTCATACAGTTAGCACCGAAAATACAAATGCTCTACAAATCTATATCCTAATGCGAGGAGTAATGCAGCGGATCGCCATGTTCAATTATGGGAACGCATTGAACTATTCTCGATACTGAACAGAAGGTCGCCGCGTACCAATTACTGCGAGCGAGGCATTAACGCGCGTGATCAACCATTTTGAATTAACACTGCACTGTTTTGCCTATTCGTAGAACTGCAGTGAATTAAAATAGATCGAATAGGCACATTAGGTACCTGGTCGAATACGTATCTGGTTTCGTAAACTGTTTTCTCATGTATATGTTGGTTGTAGTCCTTTAAATATCCTACTACTGGGTACGACACCACGTAATTGGTCTCAGATTGAAGCATATTACACTGCATGTATAGTGAAATGTAAATTGGTGAAGATTGGTGTAGCCGGCAACTGTACATGCGACCGAAACACGAGAGTTGCTTCATGACGAATAATAAGAGGTGCGGTGGTACCTCTTTGGTGGAACACTTTTCTAACAACTTGCAAATTTAGTTGTCACTTTTGTAATTATTAATTGATGTCTCTGTATTATATGTTGAAGAAGACTCACGATGTAAAACAACATACCGAATCGCAATATGATATCCCGTTAAATAATAATTTAAAATAAACCATTTAAAATTTTAATAAATAAACATAAAGATTCCAGGTACATCTTTCAAAGCTTAAATTGAAATTGAAACCGAACGCCTCTTTCTAGGAAAGTATTACGTTAGCTCCGCATGCGACTCCTGGGAAGTTTATATCGGGCACATAACGTGTCGGCCGCAGGCGGAATGCGTAATAGCTCCTTTATAGGAAATACGAGATATTTAAGTATAAAATGTATTTTATTTATAAATGTTTTTTTATGACGAGATTGTCGTGTAGTCACATGATTTTAAGTGATCGTTGCAGTCCATAGATCCACATATAACAACCAAACAAAACTGAAGTCCTGTTTGAGGTCGGACGTAGATGCATTGCTACTCCTGAGGATTTTGACTATACCCTCGCTAGTAAGTGTATCCGGCGATTGAAACTTTCCAACCGAAACACAAGGACTATACAGCGGATTATGTAGGTGGTAGAGGCCGAACCATACTTATGTCAATTTTCAAAATTTTATGTAAAAAAAAATTAAGTAATAGGTGTAAGTCGTCAACTGCTTGTGTAGATCACAAACGATCGACAAAGTTTGGCAACTTCGGATGCGGTCATAAGTTAGATGTCTGACCGCGCTCGCAAATTTCATACGCGCTTTCGTACTTCAGAGGGAATAACAAGCTGTCTGTTGATTATGGTCGATATGTGGCAGTCTTTAAACGTTGGCGACCCTATGGCCGGTTTGAAAACGTCCGACAGACGTTTGCCACTAATTAGTATCTATTACAACTCCGCGCACCTCTTTTGTATCTTATTTATAGTTTTTTTTTTTTTGTATAATTTAGTAATATTTGTCATTTACGTTTTATTTTTAATTATTCAGTCTTGTATAATTTTTCTCTAAGTGTACTTGTTATCCATCTCAATTATTTTTTTATATATATTATAATTATAACAACGTGTAACATAAAATAACAACCACATCTAGTTTGGAGAACGTTGTACGCATTCATAATTGGCATGCACACCAATTCTTGTCTAGAATAAGTTAATTGTCAAAATGTTTTTGTGTGATGTTGTCGATGTGTCAAAATAAAATAAATAAAACTCACAAGAGCAACATGATGGAGTTTTCTCCAAGCCCATGCTGTAGGGAGAAACTTGCGTCCAGCAGTAAGAAATTTTAATGATACGATTAAGCGACGCGATATTGTAACTGCATAAAATTATTACGTCATCGTATCCGGACTATGAGTACAGTTGCACTTAAACTCGAATATAACACGTGCTTAAACTGACATAGTGGCATTGCCAGCTGCAGTATTAACATATGGCACTGGGCTGAGGGCGGCCGGCTGCCAAGCGAAGTGTTGCCAGTTCAATCCCCGAAACGGGTCAAGTATTGTGTACAGAACAAACACCTTATTTCGTACTTGGGCGCTGTCCAACTTATTCCATGCTCGAGATAAGTATGATCTAAAGTTTTCATCGTTTCGTACATTCGAGGCTGAGAACTGCATTCTTCTTTAATGAAATCGATTTTCTTTTTGATATAAATAATCGTGAAACGGGTTTTAGCATTTTCAATCCCATACATATACTGTTATACATTCAACCGACTTCAAAAAGTAAGTTTCGGATGCATTTTATTTATATTTGTTACCACATAATTTTGTCATTTGTACGATTAGAAAAAAAGCTGTTTAAATTGTAAGGTACCTTCCCGTTTCGTCCCACTTAAATTTAAAGTGAAATTTAGGGTGAGATAGAAGATGTAATTTTGTATTACAGTTTAGTTTCAATTAAAATCTAAATAACAAATAAAAATACATTTGAAAGAAGGTAGCGTGTGTGGAGGCCAGTTATTGGCTTGTCTAAATTATATTTTTAGTTCCTGCAAAATCAGAAAGTCGATAAGAGACTCGTTGCTCCTTCTCAGGACAAAGATGAAGTCAGTCGCCAAATTTCTAATCGAAAAACAAGAATTGCTTTGTAGCGAATGATGACGGCAGCGATAATGCACTTAGATTGAACAGTAAGTCTACTACTGCGGAAAATTTGAGATACGTGCCTTAGATTCAAATCCTGGACACCCTGTGTGACACATCTGGTGTGAAACACAGGAATTTTTACTAGGTAGAACCTGTACAAATCGACGGAGAAGGTATCACTGCCACAACCAGGTCGTTTACGATTCTGTAGATATGTGTGTATATTCACTTACAAACGAGGTGATCACCTTAGTCTTTAGGAATAGCAACGCATGTAATCGATTTAAAATAGGAATTGTTATTTATGAACTTGGTGACAAATGCTCATGGCGGTAGTGAACACTTACCATAAGCTGGTCTGCATGTCCCTTTGCTAAGAAATATTACAGTTTGTTATAAATTTATCATCGATTAAAAAAGGGTAGACTTACAATTCGTCTTTATACATATGTGTATAGTGATATATGTATATGCATGTTTTCCTTTTAATATGTTCGGGCAGTATTTCTTTTTGTTTTTCAAAAAATAAAACGTTATCGAAAACAACTTTGTTAAAACTAAAGTATGGTTTCGACATCCACTTTCAATTTTTTTTATGCGAGAAGAGTAGCAAACGAGCATGCAAACCACCTGAAGGTAAGTATTCACAGCCCATAGACATCCATGTACAATTGCAAACACGACCGAAATCCTATCTGAGCTCGAACATAGATGCGTTGCTACTTCTGAGGACTAAGATGGCCGCCTCGCTTGAAAGTGGAGTGTAGCCGGCAACCGCACCTCTCCAATCGAAACACAAGTAATGCTATACGGTGGATTATGAATGCGGCGGTGTTACTTCCCCGTTCGAACTATAGTTCTCCTACCTTTAGATTTCCGTATCGAATTCCGTATTTATCGTATTATTTATTTGAAATAATCGTTACAAAACCAGATATGGAAATAACGAGAACTAACTGTCAGTGTTTAGGAAAATAGGTTTTGGGATGTGTTGGGACGTGTTCATTAATTTGTCTATTCACTCTAATGAAATCCTATCAAATATTTAACAATAGTCTAAAGTAAATAAGGATTACATTTGAACGTATCTAATTATTATGTACTTGTATGCGTGCCTTTATGTAAATGACATGCACACTCTCACTATATTCATACAATGTATTTTGTAACAGGAGGCAAATTAGTACTATTTGCATATAAACAGAAATAAATTTGCTTTTGGAGATCAATAAAGAAAATTTACATATATACTATTTATATATATATTTGAAAGGTGAGAGAACAGTTAGAGCTCACCCGGGGCGGTACCACTGCCAGGCGGTACACTGTCTTACTCTTTCATATTTAAGAAAAAAACGTGGCTACGTTGCTCGCTTCAAAGTGTGGCCGGCAACCGCACCTCTTCAACCGAAACACAAGTAATGTTTTACGGCGGAATATGGAACGTATAGTTCTCCCACGTTTAAAAATTGGTTATTAAGAATAATAAGCAGGAAATCTCAGACATAAGAGAAGTCCTTAAACATGTAAAAGCCAAGACAAGTTTAGCTTGGGTAGTTCCAAACGCAACCACAGATCATAGATCATACTAACATCAAATAAATTCCTAAAGTACTACATGAATATATCCGTGATCCATTATCAGAATTGCAATTAGTTCGTTCAACAATGACGCGAGGTATTTAGGAGTTAATATATCAATCGATCGGTCAGCGACACGCGCTCCACAGATTAGCCATTTCAGATGCGGCTCCAATTACAGCAGATTAGCACATGCTTTGAACTCGGTGATTGAGCCGCCGAAATGAGTGACCGCCGATGGGCAAATGGTGAGCAAAATACTGACGTATCACTCAACGGATCAACGATACAACCATGTTGTTATGAAATGTAATTAGTAAACAAGTATGCAATTCATGATAATAATTCATTGCCATCAGTAATCAAACCTAATCCGTACTATAACACAGTAAAACACATTGCTTATATTGTTTATGTTTCTTTAATGCAAAAGCTACAAATTTAATGTTTCTCAACAATTGTGCACAGAACCTGTCGTCTCGTTATAGACTAAGTATTATTATATTTAACTAGCGATCCAGCTCCCCTTCGCTCGGTTGTATTTAGGTACTACATCTCATTGTATTTATGAAAATTTCTTTTTTGTCTTATTCCCATCCCATGGACAATTACAGGGCCCATTAGTGGGCAGCATCGACCGCGTTGGGAGCTTTTTCAAGAAGAAATGATGTCCTTAACATTAAATCCTCAATAAGACAGTCTTGTGTGAGATCATATGCGTTACTTCTCCTGTGAACTAAAATTTTGTTTCGCTTGTGAGCATAGTCAGTACCATTTCTCTGAACTCAACTGAAACACAAGAATTTACGGCGAGAGCGGTACCTTTCCAGTTGAAATTATATACGATATGTTATAGAAACCAAGCCACACACAATTATCACATCTTTTCCTTCCTTTCTCTGCTCAATTGAACCAAAACCTGCTAACTCGACGAAGCAATATTACGTACAAAGGGAATCGCACTTTATCCCGTTTCTTTCATACGGACATCTCCAATTCCGGGTTCGGTAACAGAGAATGGATATAGGTGACCGCAGCGAAACCCGAGTGTGCGCCGTAATGTCAGGGTTAACTAATTGCGAGGGGTGGGCGGATGTGCGAACTGGTCAAATGAAGATTTATCATCCGTTGGTCCTTCGGGTTGGTAGGATCGCGACCGTTTTTGATTTTACGCGTGAAGTTCGTAAATTACAATTTATTTGTATGTAAAATTTTTGTTTTTAACAATATTAGCAATTCTCGGGATAGGTATAAATATATTTTTTAGGATAGGAGTAAATGTAAAATTGATTTATTGAGCTGCTTGTGTAAATCGAATCAAATCGATCAGTAAAGGAAGGTCAGCGTTAAGCAACGTAGTTGCGGTCGGTAGTTAAATGAGTCACTGCTAGTGGGGAAATTTAATTCATTCTTATTACTTAAAGCAAAGTTACCACTTAATAAATAAATGCTACTATAGTATAAACGAATATATAAATGACAGCGATAAGGTCTGATATAGTTACATTATATTCTTTGATATATATTGTAATTTTAATTTATTGTAATATGGAATCCAATTCCAATTTTATTATCCTGTGGCATGTAATATGCTCGCGTTGCTATAATAAGGATAGGATAAAAACCTTCTTTTCAAACTTTCTTCAAAAAAACTATTTATATGCGTGTTAACAGTAATTTTCAAAGTCATGCATACAGAAGAACACAAATACACTAACCAAATCTATTATTAATGAACGTGGCTTTTTAGGTGCTATCAAATATTTGGTAATAATTTGTTAAAGTGAATACTACCGAATTACATATTTTCCTAAATTCGGATGTAATGATATGTTAACATAATTACTTGTTACGATTTCAAAATAAGAAGGATTCTCAATTTCGTTTTATGTTTCTTTTCTCAGAACTATACTATTTATTGCTCAATTTTTGTACGTTATACTGTTTTCGATGATTCTTTTTTTATTTGGGAGGATATATTTTCCGTTTGATACCATTAACATTTTAATAGAAAATGTCTAGTGAGAGTAAAAAGTAGGGGACGTATTTTATAGCGGAGTTTTAATTATGATTCAGGAATATACGTATAAAATTATTTGCAAGAAATTAGCCTAAAAAAGTATTAAAACAGGAGATGCAGTTTTTAAGTGTTCGATGTCGATTTTCAGAATCATTTTGTAGCTTAAATTCAATTTTAATAAAATCATTCTCCAAAATCAACTTCAATCAAGTTACATTCCATGGATAACAAACAAAGCTCCGTCCGTTCATTAACCAAAGTCTCACCGCAAAGGCCTTCCTCAATTGCACTCAAGCTATTGATTCCACTTCATAGTATACCTACCGTCAAGAGTCTTCGTACGTTTCGATCAAGGATACTTCGTTGTGTGGCGTCTTAGTATCAAAGGTTAATGCAATTTTGACTAAGTTATTAACATGTCAACCGAGGAACTTGCTACGATTTAATTAATAGTCAAAGACTACTGACCTCAGAAATTTCTTCTCTACTCAGGCAGTATTCGAAAGGATGAATATTAGCTATTCTTATGTATTTCTTTTCCATATATGATGTTCTTTTTTCTGTTGTAAATAGTTGAGTAACTATTTCTTATATTATTAAGATTTGGAAGTTATAAGTTTCTTTGTAAAGTTAAATTATTATTGAGGAAATGTAATGTATTACAACAAAGCAATATAAATGTTATTATCCACCCCAGTTAAAGGGGCCCATAATACCCTTGCAGTTTCAACTTAATACCCAACTGCGACGAAGCCTAGAAGTTTGACGTCTATGTGTGTTATAGTTTTTTACCAATATAAGGTATTATGATATTAGGCAAAAATCTTAGGTATTATTATAATTAATATTTACGTTTTATCGATTTATTCTTGTAACTATTTAACAAATGCATCGATTTCTATATTTTACACGTTGCACGGTAAATTAATCTTGATGGCGTGAGATGCATTAAGATTAAAAAATCATAATGGCGGATTTTAGGCACCATATCTTGAGCTTCAATACATTTATTCTTTTCAAAACAAAAATTGATATTTGATAAAAACGTTTTAAAGCATAAATTCGAAAAATCTGAGTTGCATTTCAGGGATTTGAACCACACTCTTTGGCGGCGTTAAAAATTAACGCCGTGTTGGTCCAATTCCAACACGGATTCCACTTAACATTAAAAGTAGGATTGCATGCTCATTACCAACTTTATAAAATTATTTATAGTCTCATAGAAGCGTGTTTAGGTACGTATTTTATCGGCACAATAGTTGCGTTCTAAGCACCTCTAAAACTACTCCACTAAACTTTCCCTTATAACTCTCGCCCAAATTTACTATGTAGGTAATTTATTGTGCCATTACCATTAGCCGATTCGCAATTTATGTGGATGCGGTGCGAGGTAGGAAAGGTTTCAGCTTAAAAATTGTAGAATCTATATGATGTACATCAAGGTAGAAATATAGTTCGACCAATAGGTAAAACCACCGCCCTCATAATCAGCCATACAACTTTAGCCGTGTTTCGGTTGAAAAGGTGCGATTGCTGGTAACACCTTCAAGGGAGACGGTCATTTCGGTCCTCAGCAGTAGCGACAAGTGCGTAAACATGAACGACGAGTACGTAAATATATACGATGAGTGCGTAAATACACGATGTTAGGCAGGACTTTAGTCCCGTTTGAGGTTGGACATAGATGTCCGTGGAACGCAGAGATTACTTAACATTAGGTCACCTGCACACTAGTATGTTTTTTTTAAATAAATAATTATTACAAAGGAAGGGGATTGACAGACTCCGAAATCAACGCACAGTTGAAACTTAACTTCTTTATAAACCGTAAATAAGCACTAAGAGTATTTTGGATAATCCACGCCTAGGTTACAATAGAGGTTGAAAGATTATATTAATATCATCGATTTGAAAGTTAGACACCGGAATTTAAGATTTACGACATTGGCTAATAATAGAATTAATACGTTTGTTGGTTCTTAGAAATTCTGTGAATAAGGAGATTGGATGAATGCGCGTAAAATGAAAGATCATATATTTAGATCGAGATAAATTTCTGATTCTTTTTATAGATTTGCTTCAAATATGGATATAAAGTAAAATGATTTATTGAACTATTTCTTGCGTGCCAGGCTCCAGCCGTGGGCTGGATATCCCAACTATTAGAAAGCTCGTCGATATGCAGCATAATATAATTTATTTTAAGAATGTCTAAGCTCGTAAGTTGTTTTCCGATCGAGTCTTGTCGTGGAGTAGTGGGGACCTCGTTATCCGGGGCCCAGGAACCGGTTTCTTTTGCCCACCACCTACTGAAGTGTTGTAAACATGTTCTTCTAGGCTGATTGGTGTAAATTTAGTATGTTGTGAATTTAATTGTTATAAGAATTTATTACGTTATTATCTTTATTTCAGCGTAAGCTTAATATATAATACATTAAGCATAATTACAGTAAAAACCGAACCTTAACAATTTACAGTTAATACGTGCCAATGCGATGGTACCAAGAACGCCACCAGTGTCCTAGCCCGCACTGAACAGCGATTGCAAATCTCTGCATGAGATATTAGTCGACCCTCTTGTCACTAGACTCTAGAACAACTAGACCTCTTGTATTGTCTTTGTTTTCTTGAAATATATGCAATGTGTGAAATGTTGACTTGTTTGAATAACTCATACAGATAAAACAGTGTGTTCTAATTCTGCAAAAATAGTCTGTACAGACTGAAAATCCATGGGATTTCGAGTAGACAGGATCTGTTTAGTCTCAAATTTGGATGTTCGCCAAAGTGATAATTGGATTCGATAAATTCGTCGCAGTTGGTAGCCGTCGTATTCTTTAGTTCTTGATTTTCATTGTTCGTTTTGATTTTAATTTGTACTTTTATTATGCCTCGAAGTTTTGAATACTCGAATTGTTCGTCTATATATCGTATAGATTGACTCGCTTTCAAACTTTTAAAGGATAAATTCTCGCAATTTTGTTCAAAATAACTGAGTTTAGCCGTGATCTCGAACCATGCAACTGGATCGAAATATCAGCATTCAAAATTGTTAATCGTGAGTACCCGGTAGTAAAATTGTATATTTTTCTTATGGTGCGTACATTATAAATTTAACTACTAAATTGATAAAGATAAATCTAATAATAACACTACGAAAGTGGATACCTGAGCCAGCAATCCACAGCCCTGTAGTATAGTAGCCGGAATTACCTAATATGAAGATGCGATTGATTCGACATTCCGTACGTTTTATGTTTTTTTATATCTGTATATATTTACGTAATTATAAATCAACTATTGTATTCACGTGTTTTATTAATTATTACTTTTTTCCTTTTCAGATAAGGCCGAAGAAAAATTATGAGGAAGAATGTTTGAAAACTCAAATTTCAAACATTATTTTATATTGTAGGTTCTCAGAAATTTACAATCTACTAGGACAGTGAGACTGGCTACTTTTATCCCAATAACGGATATGATTTAGGTTTAATAATCACACCGTGGATATAATCGTTATATAAATAATAGATAAGATTATACCGTTATATAAAGAACAATAAGGTTATTCGTCAATAAATATCAAAACGCATTGAATTTATTATATTTTATTGACCAAAAGTTAACACGCAAAAACAGATTTGGCTATTATTAATGAAAATTAAAATATTAATGAAAACCGCAAGCGGTTGTTTGAATTTCACTAATATTAATTTACTTTTGCTGAATAATATAATTTGCTTAATAAGTCAAATTATTTATTGTGACAAATAATGACAGTAATGAATTCAGTATTACAGGACCAGGATCATATTCAGTACTAGCTTTTACTTGCGGCGTTGCTTGCTGTCGATATTAGGATACATTCAAGTAAATGTTTCAGTTTTAATTTTACCCTACACGTATATTTAGAGCAAATCATCAAAATAAATAAAAATATCATATAAATATAATTTTCATGTTATTTTTTATCCGCTTTCAACAAAATATTAACTTCCAATTTACCTTTTAAGATTTGCATTTACAAATAAATAAACATTATTTTGGTAACCAAGAGCATAAATCTAAAAATTTCACGTATGTAAGAGGAAAATAAATTTCAGACGTGCGCCAGAGCTACTAAGTACTAGGTATATCGCAATGGCCACATTTTCTAGATTACTTAATAGCTTAGTTAATTAGTTAATATGTAGGTCTTCTAACGTGTTCCAAGAACCTCAACTGTTCCACAATTACTTAATTAACAGATTCGATCGCTCCTTAATACCATTAATTATCGTTCGATGGCGAATACACAATACCTTTTAATTAATGATCGGGTACCCAAAGTAAAACTAATATGTGAGATTTCCAGTCATCCCTTGCTTACTCAAACGATATAATTAGATTCGATTGTTGCTTTATTTTGAAACATATACATAACCTTCATACATATCCATAATTATAAAAAAGTCCCTCGTCGCGTTTATCTGTCTGTCTGGTAATAATAAACTCAAAAATTACTGGACTGATTTTCTTACGCTTTTCAAATAGGTAAAGTGATTTCTGAGGAAAGGTCTAGTACATAATAAATTAAGTTTTTTTTTTGCAAATTGTACGAGAAACTAATTATCACTGGATGCATATATGCGTAAGTTGTTTCACGATTTTAGAATTATGTAAAATAAACGCTGACGAAGTCGCAGGCACAGCTAGTCTTTATAAATATAATTTTCCTGTGCGTGTGTATATCACTAAAATTCTCCTAAACGGCTGGAATGATTTTAAAACAAAAAATTGTGTTTTCAGGTGGATCCGAGAATGCTTTACATTCTCAATTGGAGTCAATAAGTGGCGCTGGAGTCCAGTAGAACCTGGCATATTTTCTGCAAAAAATGACTTATATATTTTTTCAAGGAGGGAAAACGTTCGCTGAGCCCATTAGTTCGTACGTATAATTCTTGTGTACGTGTATATCTAAGAAATTTAATTTCGTTTTTTTTTATTTTTTTTATATCCGTAAATTCCCCAAAATAAACATTTATAATAACATAAAAAATTGGTTATTTTGTTCGGAAGAGTGTGTTTGAATGTATTCTGGATGGCTTATACCCACTATCGGTACTCGTTACTTAGGGCTGTAATCGGATTTTAGTTTTTTTTAATGCTATTTTTTATATGCTTGTGTTTGGGCTACGGCAGAATTAAAATAGACACAGATAAATAGACACAGGTCTTCATGCATCTTGTAAGTATATAAATATTGTAAATATGCTATTAATCAGGCATACTTGTAGGCATAATTACAGGCACAACATGACTGCCACAATGGCCTCATTAACAGATCCAATCGCGCCTTTAACTCGATTAATTGGCGCCGTTCGATGACGAATACCAACTAGGATATGGACGTACTATGTGGATCATCGTCAAATATATTACATCATACCTAGACGTACTAATCAGATGAAATTAGGTAATTATTTTGACAATACGTGTAATTAATTAAGACGATAACGTTGCGATACACGATAACATAATTAATTTAATTGTATGGATAACAATGGGTACGAATTTCAAAACATTATTTGGATTTAAAGGTAAATTTAAAGGTGGAAGAACTATAGTTCGAATGGGGAGGTAGCAACGCCGCCCACATAATCCGTCGTAAAGCATTACTTGTATTTCGGTTCGAGAGGTGCGATTGCCGGCTACACTTTGAAGCGTGGACCATTTTAGTCCTCAGAAGTAACAACGCATCTGTGTTCGAGCTCATGTACGTGGATGTTTATGGGCTGGGACTACTTACCATCAGGTGTCTGGCATGCTTATTTGCTACTCTTCTCACGTAAAAAAAATTCAAATTAGAAATATTTCTGAGTTCAAAAGTATACATATGGCTTTTATTTTTCTGTAGACTTTACAATGAAATTTGCATTAAAATTGATTGAACGTTCTAAATATCATTTATATTTTGTTTTTAACATATTGACCTGAAAGAAATACCTAACTGTTTTTTCTACTTTAAAAGCTTCTAAAACTGCAGTTCTTTTGAAATCAATAAAGATTTTCCGTTTTGTTTTAAATGGTATTTTTCACTATTCTCAATATTGAACACTAAATAAAGAACTATTTATAATAAACATAAAAAACGATATTAGTTCAAATTGTATTATTATTTTTTTCATTGCAGTTGATTTTGGTATCTATAAAAATTACTATCATACTAAAAAAATTTCATCAAAACGGCCCATCTAAATCAATATGAAATGTGTTGTGAAAAAACAAGGAAGAAAAAATAAACAATATTCGCATAATAGATTTAATTTGCCTTCTTTCATTTATTATTTACATCGTATTTATCACAATTTTCACAGTCAATACATATAATACATTATCATATAAAATTTACAAATAATTTCTCTAATTATCTATATTTCTATACACAACTCTCTGGTCCTGGTATTTCTTCGGCTATAAGATGTTCTCTTCTACTTAGCGGCAATGTGTTGATCGTCACCGGCTGTTTGCTGGTTATTGTTGATCTCGGTACTGTGGATGACTGCGAAAACAGAACAGATATATTAATAAAGTAGCTGTGCCCACGACTTCGTCGGTGATGATTGAATTAAATTGACATAACTTCTTTTGTTAACCGATTTCAATGAAAAACACTAAAGGTTAAGTGAAACCCATCATAACATAATCCTGAAAACTGCATTCAAATCGGATAAGCCGTTTCTGAGATTAGTGTGCGCAGACATACGAATATACAGACAAACAGACAAAATGAAAAAATAATTGTTTTGGGTTCTCTTGCGTGTATAAAGGCACCCTATTTTGATTTTTTTAATATATTTGCCATGTACAGACAGCGATCAGTTACAGTTTTATTATAGGTAATAGAAAAGCGTTATTGAAAATGTAACACAACTTTGAGCGCCGTCGAAAATTAGATGGGTGACCGCTAGTGGTTAAATACATGCGCATGTTCGTATCAAACACATCAAGCGGTTAATCCCGTTTGCTATCAATAGACGGGAGTGATCAAACCTCATGAGACATCTTATGAAATAAAAAATCAAAAGGACAGGGTGACTCTTAACGTATATTGATGTAAAGACTGATGAGACAAATGTCCCATTGTAACTAAAAAGCTTGCAATCAAATGATATGACTACTTATATCCACGCTAACCATATCAATCTTAACACAGCAGTGTCAATTGCAGCTGTGTTCTGGATTGAAGGGTCACCATCCTTCCCGATCTCGAAGAGACACTGCCACGAGATTATTTAACTATCGACCAGAGAAGTTCCTTCATAGTCTGTTGAATAGCAACCTTTGTGTTTTTTTTAGAGAGGCACGGTTGCACTATATTTGAAACGAGGCACCCATTTCAGTCCTCATAAACAGCAACGCGTCTAGTTATTATCTCATATAGGATTTCAATTCCGTTTGATGTTGATTGTCAATGTTTATGAATTTCAGCGACTACTTAACATCCAATGGCCTGCATGTCCATTTGCTACTCACATAATAACAGAATTCGCTAAATGAGAAATCTAAGCTGCAGCTAAATATCGGATAGCCTACGTATTTTTTTAGCTACTTTTTCAATTATAAAAATAATTAGTATCATTTGGCTCTTAGGGGTAACATTTATCTTAGGGATAACATCTTTGTGCTATCATATATGTAAAAATTCAAATTGGACTTTAATTCTGATAGTATGTGAATGAATGTCACTTAACATTACATAGGCAATAAGTCTAGTTGTCTAACTTAAAAAAATACCAACTTTATGCGGTTCACGTTCCATATGCAGGGAACGCTCGCTCGGCCACTCGTCACTTGTGTGGAGAGACCCATTTTTGACAGCTTCCAATCCGCACTTGGGGTTTGTTGGGCTGCCGTCTAAAAATACAATTCCAATTGGTTTTCTGTATGTCAGTTTATTTTTGACAACGGGTAGTTTTGAAACTAGCAATGCGGACGTCGTGCTTAAATAACGTTTTTTTAATGGAACGGTATGGGAAAGTCTTTATACGTAGTAGGTACAAGGACACTTTGTTAGGAATTTTGTTATGTACTCGTATATCATAACTGATAAACAAATGATTAGATTTGAAAACTCTTTTGTACTCTTTGTGTAGAAAAATCCCTTTATTCGGTGACAGATTTTATAAGAATCTAAACAGTTTATTATATTATTGGAGATGAAAATTTGTGCACCACAAGTTAGTTTAAATATATATTATTCAATCATAACACGAATGTCATAAGTATGTCCCTTTATTTTGCTTTTATTTGTACAAAAAATTGTCTGCACATATTTGCCACAACGTTTTGAAATATAAATGTTTATTTATTCATTTATTCGTGTACTTCATCATGCTTCAATTGCTTCTTACATTGAAATATATACATTTATGAGGTATTCGAATAAATCGTCAAAGTTGCAATTTTCCTTAAGTATGTAACAACTACGAAATAGAAATATTTGACTTTTGTTAACTTAATTTCAACATTTGTACTTGAAAAAAAGGCAACCGCGAATCAAAGATATATAAAAAATATATTTTTTATAAAAAATACCTTACAGTATTTTAATATAATAGAAAATTTTACAATATTCGTTTTGCATTAGTTTTAAAAAGATCGAGGTAAATTTAAATTTAATATTAATTTAAATTTAAAATTAATTTAAATTTAAATTTAAAATTAAAAGAGAGTTATATTAATACACACATAAATTTCAAGTTATTTTGGTTAATTGTTGAAAATTCCGTTATATAAATTAAAAAAAATAACAATGACAAAAACCCTAGGAATATTATAAAGTAAGAAAATATAGTAAAAAATCTACGCATATATTTTTATGGAAAACTATGTTCTAAAGTGAAACTTGTTCTATTACATTACAACAATGTTCTATTAAATTAACAAAACAATGCAAACAAATTCATACAAATGCTAATAGCTTCACTACGCAATTCGTACGCATTGGTAAATGCCAATTTATTGGAGTTTACCAACGACATATTTGCGAATGCCTAAATTTATGGTTCATTTAAACTCTGTATAATATTTTATAACGGTTTGTAAATAACCTCAGATCTCGCAAAATATCCATACTCTTAAAATGGAAGATACTCTTTAAAGGTGGGAGAACTATAGTTCGACTGGGGAAGTACCACCGCAACCCTCATAATCCGCCGTAAAGCATTAACTGTAACTGTAACTTATGTCTCGATTGGAGAGGTACGGTTGCCGGCTACACTTTGAAGCAAGGTACCATCTTAGTCCTCAGGAAAAGCAACGTATCTACGTTCGAGCTCAGATAGCATGTCGGTCGTGTTTATCGTTGTACGTGGATGTCTATGAGCTGCGAGTACCTACTTAACATCAGGTGGTGGCATGCTCGTTTGCTACTCTTCTCACATAAAAAAATTAATCTCCATTTTCGACAGACGTTTTCTTACATAAATTGAGTACATCCGGGCATTAGCATACCTTACGGTAAGTGTATGCGACACACAATTCCTATAAAATGACCAGTTCACTCTAAATTTCTTTCTTCATTAATTGCAAATAGTTTTTGAAAAACCGTAACCGTAACCCTTTTAGATAATGTTAATCAGTGTTTGGGTGATACATTTATTTCTTTATATACATTTTTGTATCTAAAATTAGAGTAACTAAGCTCTAAGTCTTTTCTTGCATTCTTTTGTCTTACTATAATATAATTCCCTATATCCTTTCGATAGTTCATTCATAACTTAAGTAAATATAAACAAAGAAATATACTAAAATAAATATGATTTTAAGCGTACTTAATATAATTTTAAACTTAAATACGATTATGATTGTGTTCTGATTATTTATGTTAAGAATTTTTATTATTACGTTTGTGACGACTTTCCGCAAGAGATGGCGCCACACGATCCTGAATCACGCTATCGACGTTTTCTGAATATCTTGCATATATATATGTACAAAACTCCAAAATGAGACTATCGGAAAACGGCAACCTGGAGGGAGATCTCCCTTTGCCACACGTTTAAGGTGTTATTGTGATTGACGTGCAAATTATATGCAAATAAAATTAATCTCATAATTTTAAACTAATATCATCACAAAATTTGTACATTTGGCTATGCATTATATACTAAAAAGTCTAAATTATGCATAAGTAAATAAAATTTTCTTTTCATGTTAATTGCAACTAAAGTTATATATAAATAATATAATCTATACATATGAGGTTATATTCCTTTTTAACTTACCAGGTGGTGGAT
The DNA here is from genome assembly GCA_018251015.1 of Phocides pigmalion okeechobee. Taxonomy (NCBI): domain Eukaryota; kingdom Metazoa; phylum Arthropoda; class Insecta; order Lepidoptera; family Hesperiidae; genus Phocides; species Phocides pigmalion. The sequence continues at coordinate 22,459 of DWON01001849.1, forward strand.
TCAAGATGTCCGGTTGCGCTTGTTTCGGTGGTTTAAGTGTATACGCGACCACATACTGACCGTCACCTGCGTTTAGTTGCAGCTCCGGTGTTTGCTGTTTGTTAGGAGGACTCGATCTGTAAACAAATTCTTTTTAATATTTCTAATATTGAGTAAAAATTAGGAATATCAACTATTTATTCAAGTAGTAATAGCAGTGTAACGTGTACATGTCTATTAAGTTAATGTCCTAAAGGTGGTAGAGCCGTTAGAGCTCGCC
>DWON01001850.1:0-22714 GCA_018251015.1 Phocides pigmalion okeechobee
TGTTGCTTTACGGCGGGTTATGAGGGTGGCGGTGGTACCGCTCCGGGCGAGCTCTAACGGCTCTACCACCTTTAAAATCGTATCGTAAAAAGTATCGTCAGAAGCGGTAATAGGCTAGAACGTTGGACATACTTTTATTAGAAAACAAGTAAAATTTAAGTAAATGCTATTTAAATACAAATTTATAGTGAAACGTACGAATTTTACGAAATATCTATAATAACCTTCTGTACCATAGATTTAGAATTGATCTATGTATTTACTATGTATAGTAGTAAGTCAATAAATTAGTCTGTCAACTTGACAGTTAATTAGTCTGTCATTATAATTGATGCGTAGGACACGCAATAAGCCACTGTTTACTATCGCTTATACGTAGCTAAGAAGGCATTTATCCCATTTATGCTTAAATGCTATGGGTACTGACCACACTTTTCTTCTATTTTGATGTGAGGTACGAAAACTAAATAGAATTTGTGTTTAGAATAGATATAAAGTGTATTTTTAGTTGGGTTACCTCGGTTTTATTGGGTTACCAAGGATATCTTATTGGATTTTTGTAATTTTTTACATTATTGTATGTTAGTTCTTTGGACTCATTTACTTGTCACCTTAATCACTATAACTGGAGACCAGAATAGTTCTACGGTATCTCTTGTTTGTCATTAGAGGAGTCTTCCGGAATCGGGAGTGGCAAGACTGGGTGCTCAAGCCGTTCCTACGCAGCGATCCCGGGAATCGTAAGTGGTTCCAAACAAACGTAGACACAGACCGACGCCAGAGGATTCGGGGAAGCTTCCCTGAGATGTGCCCGATTGGGGTGTCGTACTAGAGAACACCAGTTATTATAGCTTTGAGATCCTCGTGTTTCCTACGAGCACAGAAAGAGGCCTCCGAGTGGTTATTTTACATTGGCAAATACCACAAAACCCTTAAGACCCCTCCTGAGATAAAAAAAATTACACGTACAAAAAGACTTATCTACCTTTTACTTGTACATAGTGCTGTCTTGAAATATCGTCACTGTAACATATGTGTGTATCGATATGACAAAATTATAACAGTATTTTTTACCTATTTTGCTATAAAACTTTAAAACATTTTGTGTTATAAGAGGTGATTTAATTCCTTAAGAAATTCATTTTATATTACAAAAGGGCTGCAAGCTCATTAAACCAGTGCACATTTACTTAAAAACAAAAATTGAATTTAGAAATTTGTCTTTGTAAATGGCTACACTTTGTCTGCGTGTCGAGTGGCAACACTCGAGCGCTCAAGAAGTTATGAATGAGCCGTCCGCAAAACAAGTCGGCAGCCATTTTGTATATTATTCACAAAATGCATCTGTGAATATTCGCTTCGTAAATGAAACGTGATGAATTAGTGCCTTAACACGTGCATCGTACAGACTGGTTTTTGCACGTGCACAAAACTCTGTGTGTTTCAAAAACGACATTTGAGATCTCATGTCGTTTTGAACGTTAGTGTTTTTGATTGGCACAATAGACGTGCATCGTGCATTTTATACTGTGATTGAAACCAGTTATGAAAACGCGTGGCAACGTCAATACAATCGCAAAAGAGCGGATCATCGATCCTACTCGTAGATGTAGCATGTCTGCTAAGGCTCTTAGTGTTGATACGGGTTTATATTATTTTTATAATTCACATTTGGTATGTTACTTAAAACTTACTTTAAAATAGCACATGCGTTTGATAAAGATTGTATCTATGATTACAGAAATTAATTATATTCGAAATTTCTGTCAATAATTTTAGCATAAAATCAATTTTCTAAACTTATTTACTTATTTTGACGATCCCTTAATATAAACAATTTCTATATTTCATTCTATTTATCTGTTGACACATGTACGTCTTTTTTATGGGACAAAAAAATTGCACAATCTCACTTCGTAATGTCTGTCAATAAGTAATTATAAATACTATATTCTGTACTTATTTTGAGGACACATTAATATAAAACAATTTCTAAATTACTATATACATCTATCTATTTACTCGTGTTAATTTTTTCTATAGGCACAAAAATATTGAGCACTCTCACTCCGTAAATGGACCTACAATTTTCTGTCGCCTACATTATGACTTTCTCTACGCATACTGACGTGAAGACGCCTTAAGCCGATCGGAAACAGGCTTAGCTCTCTCGCTTACTTATCTTTATTTTGCTTACCGTAGTTTAGAGTGAAAATCCATATATACCACACGACGTCGTCTTGCGATGCGATGTCTTATCGTGGAAGTATGTGATGCATCGTAAACACACACACACACACTTATAACTCTATGCATACATCACCACGTACACACTAATAAACCTTTCCTGGATACCCGGATTTTAGCCATGCGTATATATACATATAAAGGTATAAAAAGACACATCTCTCTCGTAACGTCCTGTCGTGGTTTTGGTTGACGAAATTGTATTATACGATATATCATTTTATACGAGCGCTTATATATGTATCTAAGCGGAAAGCGACAGACTGACCCAGAGATGATTTAAACTAATATCATCACGGAATTTATAATCACAGTTTAGCCGTGACCACGAGCCATGCAAATTGGTACAAATTTCGGCAATTAAAAATCAAAAGTCGTTAATCGCGAGTACCCGATAAACAGTAAAATGGCCTAGAGATCAACGCAGAACCTAAACTATTGAACGTGGAATCCTGAAATATCGCTAATTGGCCTTTTATATACCATAAGTACGTAAATACTAAGAAAGTAATTATGGAAATTCCCCCTTAAAGGGGTAAAATAGACGATAAAAATTTATATGATGCATTGATTAATTCTAAAGAAATGCTTCAATATACATATAAAAAATGTATATTAAGCATATTAATTAGAATGTATTGTAATATGGAAGTGATGACGTAACGACGACTTGAGAAATGATGAAGTGAGCAATCTCTTCAAAGTGGTTTAATAGTTCGATGGTAACTATTTATTACTAATGACAGAGAGACCAGCGCTCAATGCCGATGTACTGATTTTATATTGTACATTTGACACTCAATGAATTTGTAAAATCATGACATTGAATTTGAATATGAAAAATCTGCGCGTTCAATCGCGGGTAAAAGTATTTTATAAAGAACACTTATGGCAACACAAAAACAATTTACTTCTATGAATAACAGGCAATCTACTACGATTCGTTGTATAATTCAATCAAAAGAAAACTATTGCATGCGAGTCTAATAGACTCTGGTATATCTTGCTGCATGCAGACATTTGTCCACCGAATGGCTTCATTTATTATGGCTTGTAAGGCGTTATAAAGTGCTTTAATTTTATGGCGACACGAGTACATTTTATTATATACTAGCGATCCGGCCCAGCTTTGCTCGGGTAACTGGGTTTATATTTACTTACATTATTTTTCTTTCCTATAAACATACATATATCCAGTCATTACCTAGTTACCAAAAGTAACAATGAGAAAAAAATAACTCGGACGACGACTAAATTACTATATTGAACTTAACTATTTAATACTTGCCCAATTTATAAAAAAATCTTAAGTTATTATGCATCAAAACCTTCCTCAAGAATCACTCTACTTGTTGTTGAAAATTGTGAGAAAATCCATCCAGCACTCTTGGAGTTTATCGGAAACAGACAGACAGACAGATGCGACGGAGGACTTTGTTTTATAATATTTAGAGATCTTGGAATAAAAAAGTGTGTGTGCTATGCACGGCAGAAGTGAAACTGCTGAAAAGTTATCTATCTACTAGAGATTGAGTTGGATGTAGAGTATCATGAGTATCAGCATAATTTTAGGGTTTGTTAGTTTTTTCCAAGCGTCATGTTTTATGTCAGAGCAGTAGCAAACGTACTTGCAAACTACCTGATCTTAAGTAGCAGTCCATAGACATCCACGTATAGCCAGAAACACGAATTAAATTCTATCTGAGATCGTACTCAGATACGTTGCTATTTCTGAGGATTAAGATAGTCTCTCAAATGTAGCTGAAACCAATAAATACGAAGGCGTATATAATTTTTCGTCTTTCATAAACACCAAAGACGAGTCGGTCAATTTTGTACCTTTAAGTACGAAATATAGATTAATCTTACAATTTAAATCAAAACTTTGAAAAATAATTTCAGATGCTCAGGAAATTGCCTTTTTTACAAGCGACATACTCTGAAGATACAGTACTGTTAAAATTAAGATTTCGATACAACTTTTTATATGAAGCTCTTAACAACTTTTCCTATTAAACTTTTGAGTCGAATCAGTCAGTTTTAATGAACACAACCTATAGTTAAACCTAGTCAGTAAGTTTGACAGTTATAGATAACAATTTAATCATTGTAGACAACAAATTAACAGTTTATCTTAAGATCTGAAAATATGGCATTTGGTGAATTGGATGTCATTTCGATACTGGTCTGTCAGGCCGTATTAAGAATAGGACAAATACATATTTAAGTTATTCTGTAAAATGTAAGACATTGAGAACCTTAGAGATAATAAAAAAAATCTACATCTAGAATTCTACATTCCTTTTACTTTAGGTATAGTAATGGTACAGTGTTACGCTGTTTTCACTTTATTTTATTATCAATCACTTTGTCTGAAACAAGTCTGCGGGATTTTCCTAAGATTTATGCATAACTAACGATAACCTGCGGCTTCGTCTGCAAAATATAAACAGGCGTCTGTTATAAGCTGTATAAAAATAAGTGAGTTGCCCAAAAATCCTATAAAAAGACCTTTATTTTAGTAGTATATTTTTAAGTCATCGGTCTGTTACTAAATATAGCGTAATAAAAGCCTATAAGGAGATTGTAGGCACAAGCGCTCTGTGTACAAAATTTGAGGTAGAGTAATATAATTGTTTTCGAGTTAAATACATACAAACGAACGACGTCACACGTTTATGTAATAGTAGGAATATTCTATTTTCTCTGAATTCAAGTATACGTTTTCTTTATTGATTTTGTATCACAAAATAAGGTTTCGTAAAATACGTTGGTTGTAGATTCCTGTACTCGATGCAGCCTTAGGGACGATCCAAACAAACTTGGCGTTCCAGGCGAGTCACTTAAACAATGTCTTTTCCAACAAAATATTTACAAAAATAGGAAACAGACACATGTGTATGGTTCTGTTTGTAATTTAAAAAAGTAGGAAGCAGAAATATCAGGGTGTGTGTTTCTATTTGTATCGCGTCATTTTTGTAACGAATAGACCTCATACCTATTCTTGGTTAATGTTGAAGTCGATTAAGAGCGACATCAAATTTTACTGTCCCAGTGTTGGGCACTGATCTCCTATCATAATGAGAAGAGTTAGGCAATAGTCTGACTCCTGTGTGTATTGGTAGAATTCATGCATCTTTGAAAAATTATAATGAATTGTTAGGGACGCAAGTTGCTTCATACGTATTTATGTAAATTGGAAAATGCAGAGATTCCTGCGATTTGAATCCCATACTCTCCGAGTAAGAAGTCGAAAACCTAACTGATAGGTTATCACTCAAAAATTTGAGATATATCCGTGTAAGAAGCCGGAATAACCGGCGGGTTATTACTTAAAAATCAGAGATGCCAGCTATTCGAATTTTACATTCTCCTTGTAAGAAATCGGAATCCTAATCAGTGGGTTATCGCTTAAAAATAAGGGATGCCAGCGATATGAATTCCACACTATGTGTAAGAAGCCGGAAAAATCGGTGGGATATCTTTGAAAAATCAGAGATGCTAGCGATTTGAACTACAGATTTATCATGTATGAAATCGGAATCCTAATCGGTGGTATCACTGCTTTTTATCAACTTTTTGCTTGAAGTAATTCTTGCGTTTCAGCGGTAATACAAACTGTTGGCTTGCTTGTGCATATATTATTTACTTGCCATTTTAGTTCAGAATTTACTTCAGGCAAACTTTAGATAGAATTTCTATTCTATATAGACTCTATGGGCTGCAGTAACTATTTACCATCAAGTGAACTGCATTCGTTAATACTTCCAAACCAAAAAAAGTCAGTCTAGTCGGACTGAACCTGAATGACATAATGAAATTGGTCACAGACAGGCGTTGATTGCTGAATATCAGATGGACTGCATACCCGTGTGTATAAATAAAAATAACAAAAATGTTTGTTTACGGCAGTCTATTTCTAAAAGTCGAGAGCAAATTTTACTACCCTGTAAAGAATAACTTTGCCTATCTGTTACAGTCACAATCAACGTCAAGAGGTGATTCTTGATTGATCTAACGAGTTTGCTGATTGATAGGTAGTCAGTTGAGCGTTGACGTACTGACGTGAATCTCATTTTGTAGCTACAGTTCAGCTTCACTTTGAAACGTATGTATCAGATTACATATTCTTATAGTTTTTTTGAAACGATTTTATGTATCCATATAATGTGTGTACGTCGCATATAATTTTAAAAATAATATTTTGGCGGACTGATAATAAGTAAGAATAGAAAATATAGAATCTGTTTATGTTTCGAATTGCTTGTGTTTGAAATCGCTTAAAATTATGAAAACTTAATGAAATTTAACGTAAAATTAGTTATATATAATTAAACCCTATGTTGAGGTAACGATTAGTCATTATTTCATTAAATCGATATATCCTAGAGAAAGTTATATTAATTTAATAGTCTTTTATGCAATATGAGGCTGAATGATATGACGTCAGGGGACGATTAAATGCGTGTGATACCGAAGGGCATAGCTAGTGTGTTTATTTTCATAAATTGGGAGTTGCAAACGAGCATGCAGTCTACCCGATGGTAAGTGGTCACTGTTGTTAACAGACATTTGTAACCAATTCTTAATAGAGCAAGACCCCATTGAGGTCGATCACAAATGAGTTGTTACTCCAGAGGACAACGGACAATTCGTAAACAAGCCAGCAACTACACTTTTATACCGAAACGAAAAAATTGCTTCACGCTGAAAATACTATTGCGGTGATACCTATGTGTCGTATGAAGTCCACTGTTTAAACGTTAAGTAGTAAGTAAACGTTACGTACCTATAAGCTAAGTTTCGTAAAAGCACTAGGCTCGTTTACCTAGTTGTGTAGTTGAGACCACGAGCTATGCAACTGTTTCGAAATATCGACAATTAATAAGCATTAATCATGATTAACGGGTAATAATCATGATTACCCGTTATAAAGTAAAATATATAAATTCCGCGATGATATTGGATTAAAATCGTATTATCCTAGTGTCATTTAGGTCCGTATTTGTATTTTGCGTTATCAGTGTTCTTTGTTGTTGATTCAATATATTATTGATTAGATATAATTGGGGCAATGGCCCTTTTCTGGTCGGAAAATACAGTTTGTAACTTTTGCTTTTATTAATATTATTATTATATTTATATTATTTATGAGATGGTTCTTTATCTCTTCTTAGAGAATTCTTAGAGAATATAAAAAATACCTGTGTAGTAGGATTTACGACAAACGCTCGTAGATAGGAACCGATGTAAGCAGGTGTGGCTAGCAGTGCAGCCAGGATCCAGATGCCGACTGCTGTAGCCACCGTTAGTCTAGTAGCGCGTTTGCTGCCACCTGTGGACAAGAGAACAAAAATCTTTACTTATAATGTGGGAAAACTTATCAAATCAAAGAGTAAGGCGATTGAGATATACACATCAACGCATAGTCAAAATCTGTGATCCTAGAATCTTGAAAGTTTGCATATCACCTAATTGAGTACTAAGAAATTAATTTTGGGAATTGCACCTTTAAGAGGGTAAAATAGAACGATTTTTTTTTATATATAGATTTGGTTTAAATATAAATATAGGATACAAATACATTTGGAATGATTTATTAGTATATGTTATACAATACAAACACCTGAGCAAAGCCGTTGACAAAAGCTTATAATATACTGTAAATGAAAAAGAACAATAAGTAGCGTACAGCGAAACACTAAGCTCAAATTTTGAAATCGGAAGTTGGCAACATTGTGCGAGCTGTCAGCCATTTGGTTTTGGCGCGAATATAGAGCGATGACAGATCACAGTTGAGAAACCGCCGTCGGTAGACAATTAGGTCGATCGAGTTTCCTTGTGAACATAGAACCGCAATTATCTGTTACCAATTTCAGTCAGACTTCACTGCATTTGGTTAATAATACGTTTGAATATGATCTACGTGTGTTTATTCCATCGTACATCGTATTTTCTACTTTTATTCTATGGTTGCATACCAAGTCGCGTTTTGTAGACACAAGAAGCTGACACAAAAATAACTGCTCACACACTTGTTCGATTAGTTCGACCGGTGAAGTACCATAGTCAACCTCTTAATATGCCTGCAATATACCTGCTAAGACGCAATTATGTCTAGATTAGACAGATACTGGCAACACTTACAAATGAGGCGACCAGCTCAGTCGAGTATGCACACATCTATGCTGTCAACAGGACTTGAGTGCTGTATGCAGCAAGAGGCAGAAGTTATGGACTGCAGATACTATTTAACATCAGATAACCTGCATGCACGTTTGCCATACTTTTCACATAAAAAAGAAACAGCATTTACGTTTTACAAAAACGTTTTTAAAAGTATGAAGCGGGAAACTTTTCTTACGGGCTAAATCTCAATTTTAGTAGGTAAAGACCTATTAACACTTTATTAAACACGTCGAGGCAGTAAAGTTTCGGAACTAAGTCGGGCTGCGTCATCGTGCGGTTATTAAATTTTATCTTACTTTTTCTCTTCTCCTTACAACCCGAGTCATGTGTAGTATTACGTTTTTCATCATAAATAATCTACTTAAGATAAGATACCCGTACCCCTGTACCCATTATATATGTATAAATTCCGTGATGATATTTCTTTAAAATCATATATTAAGATAACTTAGTCTTAGTTCTCACATAATATATGACTAAACCTTACTTCTGTTGTAGTTCGTTGTGGATGTTTACCAAGTGCTTAAGTATCAAATTAAATTAAACCAAAATATTTTTATTCAAAAAAGGTTCTTGACAGAAGTCTGTTTGATGTCGTCGTCAATGATCTAACACTGATTCGTACGGTGTTTCGTTTTGGAGAAAAGGCGATGAAAGAAACTCTAAGTAACCGCGTTTATGTATAACCGCAGATAGGAATGTCATCTTGTGTCAGATTGAAAACAGATGTTCATAGACTGCAGGGACTACTTAACATCAGATGGACTGCACTCTTGTTTGCTACTTTTCGTAGGAAAAAATCCGTATGAAATGTGACTTTAAGTGAGCGGAAATTCGCATGCTGTCGCTTTTGGGGTTTCGTAGTCAAGCTGTTGAAACTGGAAACTTTATATTTTCGTTGTCTGTCATAGATATAATGATCACAGATAAATGGTTTTTATAAACAGATTTACGACGATGTGGTAATATGAAATACTTAAATTGGATTAAATTAATAGATAGCATGTGATACTTATGTATGTAATTGCTCACTCAGTCAGTTACTTGAGTTTTTATCCATCTCTCAATCTATAAAGAAAAAATGTCTACGTGCATGGATTTTTTGTTTGGATTCATGTCAAAACATATTCTATACAACTAAATATAGAATGAACGTTTAAAGCTTACAAATTTATATAGACATCATTTAATATTTTATTTCATCATGAAAACTATTTTTCCTTTCGATATATAAATTATAAAAGTCTAAACAATTAGGCAGTATAAACACATTTGAATTTTTTGTAAATTTTGTAAATGTAATATATTATTGTTTGAGCGAGATATTAGGTTTGACATAGACTGAAAAGTACTTTTGATTTTTTTATGTGAGAAGAGTAGCAAACGAGCATGCAATCCACACGACGTTAAGCAGTCGCAGCCCACAGACATCCACGTACAACCATAATCACGACCGAAATTCTTTCTGAGCTTGAACGTAGATGTGTTGCTACTCCTGAAGTCGAAGATGGTCGCCTCGCTTCAAAGTGTAGCTGGCAACCGCACCTCTCCAACCGAAACACAAGTAATGCTTTACGGTGGATTATGAGGGCGGCGGTGGTACCTCCCCGGTCGGACTATAGTTCTCCCACCTTTAAATTTACTTTGTTCCTATTATGGAACCCTTATCTTCGCAAGGTCCAACATGTACTCGACAGCCTTTTAGTACGTACAAGCTACCTGAACCGTCCGGAAATTCGTCCGACTCACGCGAACTGATTCGCTTCTGTAGAACAAATTCGCTTACAATCTCTAACTTTTAAGTGAAGTGCTTTGAATTAATGAGAACATTTATTTCTCAAGAACAATACAACATCACTCAGGATAGATGGCATATAACACTAAGATTTAACGCTAGATTGTTTAGAAATATATTTTTTTTTTCTTTTAAAATGTTGTAGTTGTAATAGTGTTTATATTTTTAATATTTTAAACACGTATAAAAATTACCTTTCATTTTTTACCTTAAAATGTTAATGTTAATTAAATAAAAGTTTTTAATTTTTGGAGTTATCATAAGTTTCATAGTTTTAAAATTTTTAATTTTTCTAAGTAGCAGTACATGAGTAGAAAACGACCGTTTTCCGTAACATACTTGTTTTTTTTTAATTTACAAAAAGTATTAAATAATAATTAAAACTTTGCAACAATCCGCTACCACCATGTGTGGTGGATGAATCAAAATCAAAAAATCAAAAGTAAAAAAATATTTATTTCTTTAACATAATATGTAGATTGTTGTCTTTTACATAACAGGTGATACGGGAACGCCTAGTGAACAAAACGTCTTTAGGCGGCAATGTATGGATGGAGTATGGATTTCCGCAAAATACTGACTGACTGATATCTGTTTGATTCATGAGAAAAACTGATTTAATCTATTTCTAATTTTGTAGTGGCTATATCTGTTCTAGTTATCAGCTATGTAATAATCATACTATATTAGATTTAAATGAGTAAAGACCATAAATAATTATAGTTATAAATCGGATTTTAATAGTCTTTCACTGCGGGAAATTTGTCGTGTTTTACTTTGCATAACGCTCCTGCGGTTTGGATACAACTGTTGTGGGAATACACATCTGTACAAACTTGCGGGCGAATATAAGTGTTATGTTTACGTAGGCGCTACAAGACTGGGCGAAGACGAAAGCTGTATATTCGTAGACAGCGCATCTCAAGTCTAGAACCGTCAGCCGCAACCCTGACTTGATATAGATGGGAGCGCCACAATTAAATTGTTAAAGCAATAATTTAAATTCAAAATCAACCAGTATATTTGTCAAGCAAAGTCGCAGTATGACACTAGTGTAACGAAGTACATTAGGCCTCTCGTGAATATGTAGGAGCTGCAATTATTACCTACAATGGAAACTGAAGGCTGTTACATATGTCCATTTCCCTAACCACTTACCGATCCGACCGCACTGTTACCGCATCGTACACAATTTGCATAACAAACATGTATTAAGGGAGGATAGTTCGACCGGGGAGGTACTGCCGCCCTCATAATCCGCCATAAGTATTACTTATGTTTCTGTTGGAGAGGTGCGGTTGCCGGCCACACTTTGAAGCGAGGCGACCATCTTAGTCCTCAGGAGGAGCAACGCATCTACTTTCGAGCTCTGACGGGATTTTGCTCGTGTTTGTGGTTGTACGTGGGTGTTATGGGCTGCGACTGCTTAATGTCGCGTGGTTTGCATGCTCGTTTGCTGCTCTTCTCACACAAAAAAGCTTGATTCATGGGCTTGAATCATCGTCTTCATCAATCCTTTGCTATTCCTCAGCGGGCAACAGTTCTCTTTTCAGATTAAGAAGGCTTAAGTTCTAGTTCTACCTGGTATTAGAATGCTGTGAACATTATTTATAAGCTACGAACATTCTGTCATAATGTTACGAGTATAAGCTACGTTTTCTGTTATAAGTTATGGTACATATTAAAGTCATGCTGACAATCCGGGCGTTTAAAGAATGTTTCAATCCATCTGTTGGCAAAGCTATCATTCTAGTTCGGATTTTAATTTAGAATCTTTCGTTCTACATTGGATTCAAATTGAGTCCACAACGTGAAAATGTTTCTTTGCCCTCTTGTTACATGAATACAATTTTATATGGTGTTCACTCGTTCACTTTAGCGTAACTATTCGAAAAACTAATGTTCTAGCTTCGTTTAGGATTTTCTTTTAGAATCTTCCGCTTTGCTCTGGATTCCATATTGGGCCTTCAACCTGATAATACTTCTTTGTACTGTCGTTATGAAAGTAAAATTTAATACAGTGTTTACGGGTTCATTTTATTGCATGTATTCGAAAAAGTAATGTTCTAACTGCGTTTCGGATTCTCTTTCAGAATCCTTCGCTATGTATTGGATTCAAAATTAAGCCCGCAACACTCCTTTGTCCTCTTGTTATACGATTACAATTGAATATATTGTTCGTGTGTCCATTTCCGTAGCCACTTACCGCTCCGACCACGCTGTTGTATTACCGCACTATACAATTTGCATTACAATCGTGTATCTCAGTGGTGATTACTGATAAAATTGATTCATAAGCTCACAATTGCGTGTTCCATCACGTAAATCTAATAATTCTGTCGTCACTGTTTTATAAGGTAATTTTATCTTACAAGTGGGAGAACTATTGTTCGATCGGGGAGGTAACACCGCCGCCCTCATAATCCCCCGTAAAGCATTATTTGTATTTCGGTTGGTGAGAAGCGTTGCCGGCTACACTTGAAGCGAGGTGACCATCTTGGTCCACAGGAGTAGCAACATATCTGCGTTAGAGCTCAGATAGGATTTTAGTCATGTTTGTGGATGTCAATGGGCTGCGACTACTTAACATTAACCACAAGTGCATAGTAATTATTGCCAAATTAGACCAGCTTGGCAACTGGTTTCCCTCATAGTCGCTGACCCCTCATTGTAACTGATTAGGTGGTTTACATGATTGCTACTCTTCTAACATATAAAAATAAAGTTAAAAAAGGCTTAAGTTGAAAGAGACGGGCGGAAATTTGACGACTATGGCAAGTGTCCAACTATATAACTAAATATTCCAAATATTTCAATGATCTACCCGTTCCTGTTGAAGATGTTGTTGGGTAGCCACTTCGACTTTACCTTAGCCATCTTTAAACTTAAACTAACAATTACTCAAGGATAATAAGGATGTTAAAACAATGTTTTCGATTAGTTAAGAATTTTGAACTCAATCCAAAAGCTTACATCACTGGAAAGTTGACGGATCACATAATTTGTTACGTCGAGTGCGTGACGCGTCCAGCGAGCCGTGAAAAATCAAAATCAAATTATTTTTTAACAAAGTAGATTATTTATAGAACTATTTTTGGACACCAATAAACTACTACTGACTAGTAACGTTTTGGAGCAGAGGTAGCGAATAAAACCTCACAAAATAGTTAAAGTTAAAACGGGGGAGCGCAAAAACTTTGTGGTCGATCGCTGCATATTTTCTTCTTATCAGGTAAAACGAGTGATATTAAATTTCTGATACGCATAGCTTGGAATAAACAGAAGTGCATGTCAAAGATCAATAACCTGGGCTTAATATGCGTGATCGTGTTACTATCCTAGAAATTCTAAATTTATAACCCTCGACACAAAAACAGACCCAGACACGTCGACTTATAATATCCCTCGTATTTTTATTGTGAAAGAGAAAGAAACGGGAATGCAGACCATCTGATTTTAGGCGGTCACTGCAGTACAAAGGAAATCTGTCCATCTATCTGAAGATGATCAACTCTTTTCTAGTTGTTTATGGAATATGAATATCTTCTATTGACATTATAGATTAAAAATTGAGTATTTGGTGAATTTAATGTTAGTATAATACGTTATTATAACACAGATCTGATGATGCATCAAATGGAGTCAGCACGATACTTAATTCCTCAAACTTACAACAGAGGTATCGTGTTTGAACTCGTCGGAATTGTCACGTTGCATAATTTACTTTTTTACTATATTTTGAGTCGGATTTTTTTCATTAAATTTAATTAACTTGCACGTATAGGAGTAAATACCATTATTTAATCCGTGCTACCTCCGAGTCCGTACCCACTTTCCACAAAACTCGTAACACTTCATACATATTGCCCGTGAGAACGTATGTGATACTTAAAGTTAATAGCATGTAATCGCTACGAATAGCATCACTCGGTTAGTTCAAGATAATAATACTTTGGAATAAGAGGTTTAATTAGATGTAGTAGTTGCCTTGCAGATTTGTATTGTATTGTTCTTAGAAGTTAGTATTTATGATTAGTTGTACTGCAAGTAACCCAAATAAAGTGGTTTCTTTTTTTTATTTGTTCATTATTATTTTTCTACCTATATTAAGAATTATTTTCAGTTTTTAGTTCGATGTGCAATAAATATGTATTTTTGTTTTTATAAAGTATATTTCTTTTTTTTTCTTTTTTGTTACCAATGTAAAAATGAACGTTTGTTAATGTATGATATTTTTAAGTTACACTTCTCAGGATTGACGAAGATGGTCGCTTCGTTTCTAAGTGATCCCGACAACCGCGTCTCTCCAATCAAAACGCGGGAGTTTTTCACGGTGGATGGGAATTACTTCACGGTGCATTATGAGGGTTTCAGTAGTACATCCTACGTTGAATTATAGTAATTCCTGTCAAAACAATGTACCATGGATAGTACATTCATATGAAAAAAAAAATGTGATCGTTTATAAAATTTTCATAAAAAATATTACAGTGTGTAAATGTTATGTACATTTGAACACTATCTTTCACTTCCACTCCGTTAAGTTTGTTATATCTAGGTTTGTATGAATTTACACGGCTCTTAACACGTTTTACGGTAACATAAAATTGTTACAAGCACAACAGAACTGATAAGATTGTCAGAAATCGTCAGTACATTGAATATAGAAATGTAATGTAAGTTTCTTGAATACTATGTAACTGCATGTAACCGATAACGTTAACTTATAAATACGTATATAACTTAATCAGAATAAGAATAAATTGGCTGTCTCTAAACAGAGATTATGTAAGGTAGCTAAGTCGTTCATGGGGAACTGTATTTGCTACTACAATAATATACCAGACATATCACAAATCTTCCAGAAAAGAAGTTTAAATTGATTATTAAACAAACACTATGTACCAAGGCGTAATAGGTATAAAACCAAAGATGACTTAAATAGTAAACTTATATGGTCTGAAACGATTCCAGCTCCGCGTCCTCCATTAATTTATTATATGTAAATGACCTTTTCAAACATAGAAAAGACGTGAGGATTTTCTTTCGCTGCCTCTTCTCCAAAATGAACACCTTACGACTTGCTGGTACTGTATTGACGATCAAAAACAGTTCTTAAAGGGAATTTGTGTTAAATTATTTTAATTTTGACGTTGAACTAAAAACGTAAACGTGAAACTGTCCGTTTACATTTTCATTACATACTCACTTTTAATTACGTGTAATATATGTAAATACGTTTAAAAACTACGTTACTCGTTTAAATAATGTAGTGTAGTATATTTTATGTTTGAAAAGTAGCATGTCAAAGAGCAGATTATTTAATATTAAATGTTCGCTACAGTCCACGAACATCATCAACAAACCTTAAACACGATCAAAATCCAACTATTTTAAATTAAAAGAGTTGTAAACGAGTGTGCAGGTCCACAACCACCATCTCAGTCTTTAGTAACGTATTTACGCACGCCGTCACATAGAACTCCACTCGTGTTTACATGTGGATCTGTATCGGGTGCAAAGACTATTTAATATCGTGGGTTGCTATTTCGTTTACCACTTTTCTAGCCTAAAAATAAAATTTTAATACAACTTCAAGGCAGGATCTACTTAACTTAAGGAGTCGCTAGATCTAATGTAATGCATACATTAACCTCTTTCGATACCTTTATGGAAATGTAATCGTCCTCTCGGTGCCTTGCGCGTCGAAATCTGTGTCCACCTGACGTTGTGGCGTCATTACGACCTCATTTAAAAAAGGTTTGTAGAATTTTCCAATCTGTACTAGCCTTTCTTTGGCTATTGTTCTTAAAACCTGTGTCAAAAAAGGTTCTTTAGCACCCGTATGGTGTATGAAGTCTATTGGAACCTGTATGAAGTGTATTTCCGCCTGTATGAAGTGTGGATGTGTGTAAGAGCTTTGTGTGTAGTAGTGTTACGTTATACACCTAATTAAGTAAACTATATGTATATGTCGGAGAGGTCAATAGTACGGGAGTTGCATTGATAAATGAGCCGCAAGCGTAATCGGGGCAAGATGGCGCTACGACAGAGTCTAGGTGGTGCTGTGCTCGGCGGAGTCGCGAACTGAACGGCAAGCCGCTGTGCGTGTGTACCCACATTTTGCCTACAGAATGTCTGAAGATGAAGATACCTATACTTATTGACCACCTGACTCCAATATATGTATATGTATGCCCGTTTGTCTGTCCTATGTCGGCTTTTATTGAATATCCATGAGAAGAAGTTTCACTAAAAAAAAAACTAAAATCCTAATAGTCCAGCGCGGGAATGCAGCTGCGGGCATGGACTCCCTTTAGATTGTTTAGGTTAGTTTTAACATTTTCATCATTGTAAATATGAAAATAAATCATTCAAATTTTATATAATATTTTAACAAAAAAAAATCCTAATTATTGCTATCTTAGTTCAAATAAAACAATACAGATTTTTTATTAAGTTGGTATCATTCCTGGACCAAAGTTTATGATCCGCATCCAGATTTTGACGTTTTCCGAAATATATGGAGCACACATTAAGTCGTCCATTTCCATAACATGGATTAAGGGGTCGTTTTTTGTTTGTTGAAAGCTGAACCCGTTATTACGGGGCTGTGTTGCTCTTGCTCTGGCTTTAATTTCGCGATGAAAAATAACAGAATTGGAGTTTAAGTGTATTGTTTATTTATGGAGTAAGTCCCGCCTATTTAATGTCGTGTATAAAATAAATTATAAACTAAATGCGTATGACATCTTTAAGGGCGCTTGACGCAATCGAAATCCCTTCGGCTTTAGAATCAGTAGATAGTATTTGATGATAACAGTTCCTGACATTGATTCCGTGGGAGCGAGGGAGGATCTCCATATTGGACGCAGCCTGCGTTGACACGGTGATACCTTGCTTCCGCGGAACTGTGTTAAGTTGATTTATCAAGCATTTAAGGCTACGAACCATGTTAAAGGTATAGACATACGTGAAACATTCGACAGACGACATTCGCCAAAAAACGTTATCCTCCTTCTGTAATCAGGTAAAAACCCAACCTTTTCCACTCCTTCCATCAATACGTGCAAACGATACATTTTTAACTTGGATTGTAAAAGAGCTCGGGATTGTAAAAACTAAAAAGACATGTTTTATCGTCCCCTGGATAGTGTACGGATAAATCTATCCAAATGGCTCATAAAAACAATTACACTAGCTGTTTTATTTCACGATTGACTTTTCAATACAATCAGAGTTTACTGCAGCTATAAAATGTTATGTCTGTTTTGTTTCTACCTTTTTAAATACAACGGAAAATTGTTTTGTTAAAGCTAATTTCTATTGCGAATGGTTGCTGGCAACAAAACTAAAGGGTTACAGATCACTAACTTTTGGCCGCGACTTCGTCTGTATAGATATATTTTAACCCGCAGGTGATCCATTAATAAGCACCCTTTCATAAAAAATCTACCCCCTATTTCACCCTCTTTGGACATGATTTTCGTGATAAAATTGTCTCTCCCCGGGATTAATCGTTTAAAATTTTTTTTAGTCTCGGACCCCACGGACCAAAAGTTTCAAAGCCAAGCGGAACAAACACGTAATCACTGCTAAGTGGAACATATTTGCGCCGCTTGGCTTCGTCTACAAACTCCGCCTCAGGTTTTGATTAATAATATGTTTGACAGGAATAATATGTTTCACATTTTGGTATATCTATAAAGAAATATCATATGATTTCAAAGTAAAATTATGGCGGAATTTCTGCATTATACTGTGTACTGGGTACTCGTGATTAACGGTTAAAGATTGTTATTGTTATTTAATGCGGGAACGCGTTCTTGGAACCATGCAGCATGGGCACGGACTCCCTTTAGTTTGTTTAGGTGAGCCTTTGATTATAATAAGTTGAAAGATTTTCATTATTGTATTTTTTAATATATTAAAAGATCTGTAACAAATTATGTGCAACTTTTGTAACTTTTCAAAAAACCTTTTATCGTATTTCATTTAGAGGGGTGCGGTTGCTGGTAACACTTGGAAGCGAAGCGACCATGTTAGTTCTCAGGAGAAGCAACGTATCTACGTTCGAGCTCAGATTGGACATCAGTCGTGTTTGTCGTTGTACGTGGAATGTGTATGGGCTGCGACTACTTAACATCAGGTAGTTTCCTCATGCTCATTTGCTACTCTTCTCACATAAAAAACCTTAAGCCAGCAATGTTAAGCACAAAATGTGAGACCATAAAGCAGAACGTAAAATATAAATATCCAATACCAGTATCGAAATATCCCAACAATTCGGGGACCGAATGCCAGTCAGGGTTTCTTGTAATAGGTCGTAACTATTGGGATCAGAATAAGCGCTTGAATAATCGTCTGGTTTGATCGTGAGCTACTAAACGTTATTTTCTTGTTGGAGAAATAGCAAATGAGCGTACAGGGCATCTGGTTTTAAATGGTTTATGTTAGTTCATGGACATCTACGTCCAATCCCAAATACGGCTAAAGTCCTGCCTGATGTCCTAAAGCCACGGTCCATCCCGCTGATTGGTAGTAGAACTATAGTTCGAGGAAGCCCTAATAATCTGCCGTAAGCAGATCTTGCGTTTTAGTTGGAGAGTTGAAATTGCCGACAAAAACTTATTAACGAGGCGTTCTCAGTCCTCAAGAATAGTATCGCATCTCTTACAAGCGAAGCGATCTCAGTCCTCAAGAGTAGCAACGCATCTCTTATAAGCGACCATCTCAGTCCTTAGGAGTAGCAATGCATCTACACACGAGCTCACATAAGATATCTGTCCTGTTTGAGGTTATATGTGGACGTCCATGGACTGCAGCGATTACTTAACATCAAGTAGTTTGAACACTCATTTGTTACTTTTCTTACATTAAAATAATTTGTGTACAAAATTTGGATTTCAATCAGTAATTTTTGAGTTACAGCAACACATTAATATAAACAAAACGTTTTACATTTAGATAATAGAAGGGATTGCTTCACTGTCCAATCATTACCGTTTCTAGTCAGTGGTGTAGAAACTAAACGAGGAATAAGTTGGTGTTTCATTGAAATAAGTTCACCCCTCATTAACTGTTTACTGCTGATTGAATTTACGCACAAAGATATAAATATTGCCATTTTTCTCTAAGCACCAGACATTTCCGATTATCTGAATCCTTTTCGTTTTTGACGCCAATCGTCACAATTTCCGACAGAGATTTAGTTTTATGAGGTTTTTTAATTAAAAAAAATGTTTTATCCGTCAACAGTAATTCGAAAGGCAAGAGTAATACAGATTAAAAATTCACAGATACAGATGGATAATTTCATTATCTATATTATTTATATTGGTTATAAATATAATGATGTAACATATCGCTCATTTGAAACGATAGAGGTTTATTTAAATTTTTTGTCTAAGTTGCGGGTTATAGAAAATATTGATTATCATAGGATTTTCCAAAATTCCTCGGACATATTTTGCTTCTTTCAAAATATATGCAACCGAATGCAAATCTTTATGAAACTTTTTTTAAAACACTAGTTATCTTAATTAGTTTTATTTAAAATACATTGATTTTGAAACCATTCATTTTTATTTTGTGGACTTCACATTATCTCTTCTTTAAGTAAGAAATCCCGTTTATCTTGCAAACATGATGACACGGCAAATCTCCTTAAAGCAGTTCTCGTGTTTCGGTTGGAAAAGTGTGATTACCGGCTACATTTGTTTTTATTTTGATTTTATTGATTACCGATGTGATCATCTCAATCCTTAAGACTTAGGTACTCATCTAAGTACAGTGTCAAAAAGGATTTTAGTATTATTGGGGGTTAACGTTAGGCTTTGAGCTGTGGAGACTATTAATCTATTTAGTTTTTATTTATTTCACGCTACTAAGGCCCATAGAAACTATACACAAATACAAATACAATTAAACATTTGATGACTTGCACGCCTGTTTGCTACTTTTATAACATAAAATGGAATAGTAGACTATAAATGTATAGTGGCAATATAATGGTGTGCTGATGATTCCAATTGACAACCAAAAAAAAAAAATACATATAAAAATTCACGAAGAATGTATCATCCATACTAACTCCAGTGACAAGTCAATTGTTAACTCGTTGAAAAGCAATATCTTCAATTCTTTCTTTCATCACACAATAACTTCGACAAGCAATCATTCCACAGTTTAATGACTTTGAGCCTTTGTATATTGTTACCTTCGTTTTGTTTTTATTTTCCATTATTATGGCAGAATCAACAAATCATTTACTTGTTTCTAATGGAACGAAAAGTATAAACGCTTAGTCCATTAAATGCAAAATTGATATCTTACCTTCGGAATAAAAGAGACATTTTCGGTTTTTTTTTTGCCTAATTTACAGTATATAAAAATATATGAAATAACGTACAACATTATCAAAAAAATAATCCCATATTTCGTTGATGCTTTTTTTTTATTGTTAAAGAGTAAGAAACGGGCATGCAGGCCACCTGATGTTAAGTGGTCACTACAGCCTATAGACAATCACGTTCAATCTCAAACAGAACTGAAGTTCTATTTAGGATGGACGCGGATGCGTTCCTACTCTTGAGGACTAAGATGGTCGCCTCCAATAGTGTGTATCCGGCAACCACACCTCCCCAACCGAAACACAATACATGAAGAACATGTTGCTTTACGGCGGGTTATGAGGGTGGCGGTGGTACCGCCCCGGGTGAACTCTAACGGCTCTACCACCTATAAAATAATTAGTCCTCAAGTCTCTGTAAGTAGTCGAACCAAGACACGTTTTATCTTTAAATTACTATAAACATTGCGACAGATTTTCTTTATTCCCAGAGATTTGTACATTTAAGACAAAAGTAATGAGACAATGGGTAACAAAACACTAACCAGTCGAATAAATATGCCCTTTTGTCTAGAAACTTTTAAGGTAGATAAAATAATTGTACCGTCATAGTTTATTATACTTTTCAGCCTTTGAAATCCAAAATTTCGGTCTGTTTTCTAGAATATAAATGTTAATTCAAGCTATAATTCACCAAGCAAAACATAATTTATTAAGGCTGAAGGTTGTAAACCATAATCTTATTTTCTGATCTTCGTATTATCTTAGTAACTAATCTTAGTTTGTAGTATCTAAATTTTATAAAATCTATCTCTAAATATTATAAAACAAGTTCCCGTAATATAGTTCCCCGTTGCGTCTGTCTGTTTGTTTGTTGGTGATAAACTCAAAAAGTACTGGACGGATTTTCTCACGGTTTTCGGCAACAGGTAGAGTGATTTCTGAGGAAGGTTTTAGTGCATAAAAAGTTAAGTATTTGTAAATCGGGCGAGAAATTAATTAATCATTACATGAATGTTTGTATGCGTAGGTTGTTTCACGATTTTAGAATTATGTAAAATAAACGGCGACGAAGTCGCGGGCACAGCTAGTAAAGTATATTTTCACTTTTGCTGTTGGTTACTTGAAAGTAAACCTTGTCGTGAACTAGGTACACCTGTGCGTTATTCATTGCGCTTCAATTACATTTTTCGTTTCAACTTTCAGCTCGTCTTGCGTCTTCCATGAATTCCCAAAAGCCTTTCATGTATATTATTATTATTATTTATGTGAGAAGAGTAGCAAACGAGCATGCGAAATGCAATGCAATGCAAATGCAAATGACTGATGTTAAGTAGTCGCAGCCCATAGACATCCAAGTACAACCACAAACACGACCAAAATCCTATCTAAGTTCGAACGTAGATACGTTGCTTCTCTTGAGGACCTAGACAGTCGCCCCGCTTCAAAGTGTAGCCGGCAACCGCACCTCTCCAACCGAAACACAACTAATGCTTCCCGGTCGAAATATAGTTCTCCCACCTTTGATTTATTGTTCATATTTATGCTGATTTCCTAAAATATACTCACTTGATTGGATTGGATAACATAATTTCCAAAAGGCCACGATATTAAAGTTATTTTTGGGTATCTACATTGCTTCCGGGTACAATTCTTCGGCCCTTGAAAATGTAATAATATAATATTTTATATTGGATCAGGAAATGTTTGAAATGGGGCTCTTGGGAATGAATACATTTATCCATTTTACGATACATCTTCTATAAGCTTAGTCCTATGAAATAAGGTTGAAAATCGAATGATCTGCGAGCTTTTTTGAGCGTGTGATCGATGTACAACGGCCATCGTCACTACAGATCTTGTCGTTCAAACAAGCGTCATATCTATAAGGTTCATTGTATACTGGTCGTTAATGATTGTAGATTTTCCATTATTTACAAAGTATTGTACATGTTAACACTCCCTGCGGCGTAAAACACTGCTGAATATTTCGCGGCGCAACGCGCTTCCGGCTTGTACACACCTTTTTTTTGTGAAATAGTAAGAAACGAGCATGCAGGCCACCTGATGTTAGGTGGTCACTGCAGCCCATGGACAACCGCGTCCAATCTCAAATAGAACAGAAATTCTAT
>DWON01001851.1:0-22712 GCA_018251015.1 Phocides pigmalion okeechobee
CATTTCTAGACGGCGACTTAATTTGTCGATCGTTAACCCATATAAGCAGCGAAACTATTGGGATTTTTTCAAATTGCAACTTTTGGCTCTTCCATCTTAAAGGTTGTCGATCCCTGCAATAGATTGGTGTATTGAAAGACGATAAAATACCTATTAACTAGTACTAACAGTGATATCATGTGATAGTGATTTAGTTAAGATTTGCTAACTTTAAGCTTATTTGTTTAAATACGAATTTATTAAGATCAAGTGTAAAAAGAATAATGATTGGCTTTTACAAAGGATATTACACTAGATACGAATAAAGACTAAATGTCAGACAGGTCGTTTCGACGAAGCAACGAAATATTCTAGATTAATTATGTTAAATTCTAATTATTCGTATATTTAATGTAAGAAAAACTTTATGTTGTGTTATGTTAAACTGTTTGGTTAGAGCGAAAAAAATCAATAATGTAAAGCGACAAATGTTAAAAGTATTTTTTCTGACAACATTTATTCGCTTTACCATGTCATCTTGTTTTTGTAGCGTAATAATGTTAAACCACAAAATGTCAAAAGGTGTCAATTGATCAAACGCTAACAGCTGGTCGTTGTCCGCCAAGACAGAGAAAGTATTTCGTACAAATTCTTTGTATCATTTCTTTTAAATAGTAAAAGTAAGTTAAAACGAAATATGACTTACTTTGTAACAACTCTTAAATTATGTAAAATTAACTATTTTAATGTGATAAATGTTTAGTAAATAGGCCGTTTACTAGTCTTATATTAAGATAAATTCGATGTTTCAAACAAACATGTAGCGTCATCTCTTATCGAGTAATGGAAGCTTCACTGTATATAAACATTTTTTATATCAGGATCATTTTTTTATTAATAAAGCATATTATAATTTTATTTTAATAATAAAAGTTTTACAATAAAGAAACTCTTAGGTATATTTAAATTTTAATTTTAGAATTCTAACGAAAATTCTATTGACAACTATCAAACAATTATATTATGGACCAATCATAATACATTTTTCCAATTATATTATTTTGATTTTTATAAATAAATAAAATAAAAAATAAACACGCGTTTAATTTGTGATAAATCCATTTATTTTCGAGTAACTGTGACTCTCAGAATTAACTGTATTTATAAACCCCACAGCAAATCATCGATCCGTACCGGTGTCTTCAATCTCGCTTTGTTTGTCTCACATAAAACAGTTTCTTGACCAAGCACCGTCATTTGTGATAAATCCGTTTAGTTTCGAGTAACTGTGACTCGCAGAATTAACTGTATTTAAAAACCTTACAGCAAATCATCGAGCCGTACCGGTGTCTTCAATCTCGCTTTGGTTCTCTCACATAAAACAGTTTCTTGACCAAGCACCATCATTGCTTCTGTCTGTCACATTGACTCCACCGTTCATATATTAGATCGAGTCAGTGTTGTGGGAGGCGGCACTAAACTGGAGTTTATTTCTCTAGACTGAAGAGACACTGACAATTGTTGAAGTAACAATAACTCCTTGGTACCTACTGTTGTTACTTAGCAACGATATGTTTAGTCATAATTATTTTTTCCTGTCATATATTTTACGTGTTTAACAATATACCTACTAAATAATCTTCAGTCTATTTTTTCTATTTTATACAGTGTTATTTTACCTTTTTGAATCCACACTCTGCTATTCAGTATTTCTACAATATTAGTAGCGCCGACGTATATATAGCAATGTCGTAAGCCGCAGGAAAAGTGTTAAATGATAGATTTATGCAAAATAACATTTAAAAACATACCACAGAACCTACCTATAAAACTTTTGTGCTGTCAACGAAATATCTTCAGTCATTTTGCAAATTATTTATATACAAAAAAAGTAGTGATAACCTCGTAGTGATAATTGAGACCTCTTACAGAAGTCGGGGGGTTCAAATCTCGAGCATTTTTTCGAAATTTATCATCAGTTGCTTTAATTATGAAAGCAACCATAGTGAGGAAACCGGCATTCACGAGAGTTCTTCGTAGTCTACCAATCCGCACTCAGCCATAGTTGTAGACTATAGCCCAAGCTTTCCCATTCTGAGGTACCCGTGCCCAGACGTGGGATAATTATAAGTTCATAATTTATTTGCACATTATGGCAAAAAACACGGTTAAGTAAAGTTAAATGTTGTTTAACACCAATGTAATGAGAGAATAGTAATATTGATTCAGTCATACTCACAAGATAACCATTTGGTCAAAAAAAAGAAATACAATACAACGGAAAAATACGAAAATGCAATTAAAGTAAAAAAGTTCTCAAATTCTTCCTCAACTATTAAAAATTCAAAATGCTTGTCAAATTGACAAATAAATGTTACAGACATTTACAAATGTCACACACAAATATTTGCTGTAAACATACTGTGGGTACCTATGTAATGCTCTGTGGTCATAAATAAAAATAAAATAAATACCACAGTCATCGTTTGTTACCCATAACTGTATTATCAACTGCTAGAGGCTAGAATCCTATCAAAATGAGAAGTTAATAAAATATTATGAATTAAATATATAGCATATAAGACTAAGTATCAATTATTATATACTTAGTCTTCAAATTGATTATTATATGATACTGTGTTGATATTCCAGTATATTGTATTGTATCGGAATTTTCATGAAAGAGCTTAAAAAAAAGTAGAATTTTATTAACTGGTACATAACGTAAATAACGTAATGAAGAAATTCGAAATCAATAGCTTGATTTGATAATCAATCTATTATAACAAAACATTTTGTCTTCTTTACGAACGCTAAACGTTGGGGTTTGTAAATAATATTATAGTGTTTTAACATTATTTGGGAATTGATAAAAAGATCATCGAGACCCTAAGTCCCGAGCTGCTTATCGCTCTCGTAAACATTGGTGAATCGAAGCCGTGGCAACCGAAGTTTTTCACTCATTTACTGAGAACCAAAGTTATCAAGAAATGTTATATTATTAAAAAAAATAGATCAACTGTCGAGTGTCACCTACATTTGACAATTTAACCTTAAAAATAAACTATAAAATTAACTTAACCTATTGCCTTAGCGTTATCACATTCGTTAATAATAATGATAGTATAGATTTGTTTTGTTCTACGATTGGTTATCACATAAACAGCGCGAATTTGTTATAGATAACGGATAATACGTGTCAGGTAAAGTTTTATTTATTAATAAATGCATGTATCTCGTAACATAATCCGGATGCATGACGAAATGTTATGATATTATCGAATCAATCATAGTGTTAGGTGCGGGAATAACCTAGTGGTTCAGGGATTTATTATTTTTGTTAGTAAAATAACGTACAGAAGTCTTGTAAGTACGAAGTCTCATTTAGAAATTTCAAGTCTTCCACATGTTAAGTAAACTCAGTTGTTTTTGCCACTTTTTGTTTTCTATACTTCTATTTTATTACATTTTAATATTGTTACATTTTATTATTACATCTTACTTAAGTAATTTCACATTTATTTTAAATTTCATCATTTTTTGCGTGAGTATTGTAAGTTTCGGTTGAACCGGGTGTGGTTGTCGTCTCAATCGACTCGACCTTTAGCTTGGTGTATGAGATCAACTTCAGACGGGACTTTGGATCTAAATTGAATTAATTGCAGATGTACATATGACACTATGTCATAACTATTAGTGTGAATGCATCTTCGTTTATTACTTAAATTCTCACAGGCCCATCTAAATGCCAAATGAGGCGACCATTTCGAGGCTCAGAAGCAACAATGCATCTGATCGATCAGAGACTGCTGTTCCATCTGCAGTTGTACTGATTGACATCATCAGGTGGACTGTACGCTCTGCAACTATGCATAAAGTTAAAGTTGAGTGTTATTTCAGGGTGATAAATATGGTCTTGACAGAAGAGACCCAGCCTCCAATGGAAGGTGATGCTGCAACCAGCAAGAAGGCTGCTAAGAAAGCTGCCAAAGCTGCAGAGAAACAGCAGAAGAAGGCAGAGCATAAGGTACTTTAATAAAGTGATGGTACGTTTGTACTACAAGGTGTTAAAGGTGGTAGAGCCATTAGAGCTCGCCCAGGGCGGTACCACCTCCATCCTCATAAACCACCGTAAAGCAAAATGTTCTTCATGTATTGTGTTTCGGTTGGGGAGGTGTGCTTGCCGGATACACATTATCGGAGGCAACCATCTTAGTCCTCAAGAGTAGGAATGCATCTGCGTCCATCCTTAGATAGAACTTCTGTTCTATTTGAGATTGGATGTGGTTGTCTATGGGCTGCAGTGACCACTTAACACCAGGTGGCCTGCATGCCCGTTTCTTACTCTCTTGCAATAAAAAAAAAAAGAAATATTATTCTTGTAAAATGGAAGTAGCAAACGAACTGTTTGTCTGATGGTAAGTGGTAACTGCAGCGCATGGGATCAAATCAACTTGCACCACATGGAACCAACTCCATAAAAACGACTACCTTAAAGACGATAAACTTACGTCTATATTTACAGATAACATTTTATTGTCTATTTGTATATTTTCAAATATTCTTCTATAGTCTATAGGAGTATAGTTAAAGAGCTATTAATTTCAAAGATTACTCTTAAAATATTGATGTAATTCAGTTTAATTTCGGTCATTGGGCGATCAGTACGATTACCAGCGCACCTTTAATATTATAATTATTTTTCATTATCATTATTATCATTAATCATCAACTATTCCCAATGCAGTTTCATGATGGCATTACAGAAGATTATAATTTGTGCAATCACGCCATAGACAATTTCGTCCATAGGCGTTTCACATCAAAATATTATCATCAAATGGCAAACTCGCTTCGTGAGGTTTAGTTTATTGAAATAATTTAAATTAAACGTAAACTTTTACTGTCTCGCAACTAAAGTCTGATTTAATTACCTAAAAGCTTGTTCAGCTAATGCAGTTGCAGCGAAACGGAAAATGGCTGCTATAAATCTGTTTTACTGCTGGTATTATCCAGGGAGCGACTCCTAAGTACTATTTATTAACTAAGTTCAACGAAGTACCTACTTCCGTTGACTGAACAACTATAGTTATAGGTACATAAATACGTATTCGCCTTCATAATCCGTCGTAAAACATTACTTGTGTTTCGGTTGGAGAGGTGCGGTTGCCGGCTATACTTTGAAGCGAGGCGACCATTTTAGTCCTCAGGAGAAGCAACATATCTACGTTCGAGCTCACATAGGATTTTTGTCGTGTTTCTGGTTGTACGTGGATTTCTATGAGCTGCGACCACTTAACATCAGTTGATTCGCATGCTCGTTTGCTACTCTTTTCATAAAAAAAGTATTTACGGTATTTGACCGGGGAGGTACCACCGCCGTCCTCTTAATCCGCCGTGAGACAACTCGTATTTCGGCTGGAGCCGTGATTGTCTGCTAAACTTGCAATCCAGGTTACCATCTTAGTCGTCAGCAGTAGCTACGCATTTGAGTACCACTTCAAGTAGGCTTTTAGGCATGTTTCAGATTGTTTGGATGTCTATGGGCTGTAGCGACTAATTAACATTAGGTGGACTGCTTGCTCATTTGCCACTCTTCTTACTTAAAAGAAATATGCCAATGTATATGACTCTATCTAGTATTTGAATTGCTATACTCATTTAGTTTTTTTTCTAACTGATAAAGTTATATGAGCACAAAAAGTGTTTGACTAAACTAGTCAAAGAGAAATAAAACGTCGGTTATGGTTGAATGCTTTCAATGGCGCCTAATAAACCCGCGCAATTAGAAGGTAAACATTTTTTTGTAAGTACAGATTAAATAAATATTGAAGTTTTATCAGTTTTAAGAAGTAAAGGTTTTTAATTTTTATATATTATTGAAAACAGGACGTCTAATATCAACATTAAATTTATTTTGTTTAATAATTTATAAATGGTGTAATACTAAGAATATTTTATATTTTAGAAATAATGTAGACAACGCAGTGCGTTAGCGCCGTAACATTAAAAGTCTGGAAGAAATTATTTTCGTTGTTTATGGTTAATATATGAACAAAATCGATAACTGGACAAATTCGTTCAGAAATCACAATAGAGATGCAGTGAATCGTTTACATGCAAGTTATTTCGGTGCATGCGTTTCGATCCTGGGCTATTTATGGGATAAGTGAGTTCATCAGGAGCGTTTGGCATAATTGAACTAAGTCCAGACGTAAGACAGCGTCGGCCGAAATACATACCTCACATATGTAAAACAATAATTCACAAAATTATATTTTTAACCGACTGAATTAAAAGGGAAATTGAATTCGTCGATATATTTTGGGTTCTTATTTGTTAATATTTATAATAATTATATGTAATAATTATATCATTAATATTTATGATGTAATTTAAATTATTTAATTATTATATCTATTAAAAATAATAGGTTAATTATCTGCATTCGACTAATGTAGTTGACTATGCTCCAGAAATATAAAGAGATTGGATTATAGGAGGAGAGCTCAACAGTCACACACAAAAAATGTTTGTTTTCAATCGCGGCGATTTTTACTTCAGTTTTATAAAGTGCTATATAAAATTATAATTATATACACATTTTAGAAATAAGAATACTTTTTATTTTCATATAAATCGTCGTTAAATATCGTATCATTATTTTGCATTGAAATTATAGCAAAGTAATTTAGTTTATCTATCCGATACTAGATGGCGCTATGAGTATTGAAACTTATTTTCGTTGTCGGCACGCGCCCGTATGGTGATTACAAAATTTTACAGAATAATTAAATTAGAAATAATATCCACGCAGTTCCTGGTAGTACTATTTCGTATAAATTTACTTCAAAAGGCAGTTTTTTAATAACTTAAATCAATTTTTCACGAGAGGTAATACGCCCTGTCGATATTTATCCAATTTTTGTGTAAATCTTTCAAGCGAACCCTCCGTTACTGAACGTTACCGAAAATAAGGTTAGTAACACATCGTTGAATCAGAAAGGATTTCGTCTAAATCTGTTTGATGTGTGGAGAGAATTGCCGAGTAACAAAATTACTCTCGATTTCTCCGTATCAAATGGGGATATGTAAGGATTTGAGTGAGCGAATCTCTTTAGTAACCCAAAGTATTTATAGAATCATTTTGATCTTTTAACGCGTAACTTATTGCTGCCGGCTTCATATAAATCCTGGATATTCCTGTATACTTCGGATTGGTTCGAGCGCCTGCGATTTTGCTTTTACATCGGACAAATCCGTTTGCAAAGAAGATTGTCTTACCCATTTGTTGTACCTACTTACTTCAGTGCTCTAGTTTTGAGGTCTAAGATCTGTCTGAGACTGATTCAGAAATCTTTTTTTAAAGAAAGCCATATTTTACATATAGGAGCATCTATAACATTTTACCAAGAAACGCAATATTTTCTTTCCGTCAAAAATGGGTGTGGCGTCAGTACTTCTCCAATCGAACCGTGTACATTCTGCTTTTTACAATAACTATGTATAGAAGAAAATTATATATACAATAATATATATAGAAGAAATAATATAAATATAAATCGTGGTGCTTCTATCTTTAACAAACAGAAAGATACATTAAGTCTTATTTTTATAACGTAAAAACAGCAGAAATATTAATCATTATGTTGCCTTCGCAAATAAACAAGGAGTTTCGTCAACTCTTACTCTTATTGCGTAAAAAAGAACAGAAATGTGAATGAGAGTGTTACCATCGCAAATAAACAAGGAGCTCCGTCAACTTTTACTTTTATTGTGAAAAAAGCACAAATACGAGCGACAGTGTTACTAACACCAATTAACAAGGTTATGTTTTTACATAATAGAAATATGAATGGTAGTGTTGCCATTGCAAATAAACATCTGTCAACTTTTACTTTTATTGCGAAAAAAGCACAAATATGAATGACGATGTTACCATCGCCAATTAACAAGGAGTTCTGTCAACAAGTTAATCCACCTTTCTCATGACGCCTGGTAACACTAGTCAAATGTAGTGTCGTAGTGTAATTTATTAGTCGTGTTCGATATTTATACGATTGCTGATCGATTTGCAGGCTGATGTAGGGTGGCCTCGTTAAGAAACACACGGGTAACGGTTCCGTGTAAACTCTGATATATGATTGGTTATTTTGCGCGCTTGTCATTCAATAATTTAATTACAGAACCTGTCATATTTCGAGATAAGTTATTGATGTGTATATCCTAGTGCCTAGAGTTATGAGCATAAATAATGCAGAGTTGCTTTTTTACGTTTAGTTTTACGATATGTGTTTTGTTTTTTTACGTGATGCGTGCCAATAAAAGTTTATTAAAATGCGTTGTAGGAAAGAGCGATTTGTACGACGTGATAGCATACACTATGACAATCTATTATGCCGCCATGTCTACTCTCCACACGGATTTGTAATCTTAAAAAAAATCTAAGAACATTCTTTACAGAAGTCTTTTTGAATAACAATAAAATAATACTTAAGGATTTAAAATAATCATTATTATTTATATATCATATATACATAATCTAGATATCATTACATTAAAAATATATTTATTTCCAATTATTTTTTTTAGTAACTTTTACATTTTTATACGTGCTAGAACCATAGAGTATGACTGGTATGGTATTACTGACGACCTCAAAATCTGCTGTGATACAACTTTTAGTATCAGATAGCGAGATATTGCCGTCTAAACTTACAAGCAAGACCATCTTAGTCCTCAGGAGTAGCAACGCATCTATGTGCATGTGGTATCATAGATAAGCGATCTTACGTAGATCATACGTAGATCGACTTTAGTCCTGTTTGATGTTGTAAATGGGCTACAGCGACTACTCGACAGCAGGTGGCCTGCATGCTGTTGGCCACTCACATAAAAAGTCGATGTAAAATCCATTGCATATTCATTTGAAACATGATTTATGGTGTCACAACTGTCTTTTATTATCAGCAATTTATCGATAATTCTAACCAGTTACATATAATTAACACCAGTCTCGTGGTACACGAATTGAGGTAGTTATCGACGTTCTGTTTGTTTCCCACGTGAAAGAAATATAGTAAAATATAGCGGAGAGGTTTGGCAAATTAAATTCGGTGCTTGTTTGCGTCGCCCGAATAGGTAATGAATAAAAACTGCTTGTTAGCTGAGCTCGTGCGTGGAATGCTGAGTGATACTCGACTGGTATGTGGCTGGGTCAAGTCTAGTGGTTAGTGACCACTAATCCGGAGGTAGTGGGTTCTATTCCGAACGGCAAATTGTTTCCAGAAAGTAAGGGGTCCTTTATGAATTAAATGAGATCATTTTAGCACTCGCCATGGATAGATCTATCGATCGATTTTCCCCAGGTTTACAAATTGTGTATTTTCCCCCGGTTTACAAATTGTGTATTTTCCCCCGGTTTACAAATTGTGTATTTTAGTGTAAATTAGCTCATGAGTTCTTTAGTTATATTTTTTTTAACAGAGAGACATATTTTACTTAATTAAATGCAATCTTCTCGCAGTTTAACACTGTTTCTGCCGAAGAAAACTATTAGGCTCTAATCCTATACCTCCCCGTGGACGCCTCGCATAATTAATTCATGCCCCCAATAGTACTTATTCTAGTTCAGATAGTTTTTTCTGCTCAAAGCGAAACTGATTTTACATTGTAACTTTGTAGTAACCTCCTAATGGAATAAAATACTTGAATATGAATTTGTACATAGGAATACATATTATTACCAGATCTCTGCCTATTATAGAAGGTAGATTGGTATCGTAGTAGATGTTGTTTGGTTGGGGATTAGATGGTCGTGTGTGCTGTGACTATTAACGTTAATATTGGGTTTGTTCGCAAAATAATGATCTAGAAGCTAGCTATATACGATGTAGCATCACGTGATTTGAAAACATTATTTTAACCATAATTATTTGTGGTAATTGTATAATTCCAACAGTGTAATAATAAATAGGCTATAACGAGATCAAAGGTACAAAATTTGAGATTAATGAACCAGTAGCGTTTGTGTTAGAGAAAGATAAATAAAAACAGAGAAAGTTTCACGTTACTATTTCGGAGTCATAGTCGCCAATTAACTAGTACAATGATATACAGAAAACTATGTAATCAGTTAAATGTACAACACGCGTATTAATTGGAATCGTTGGTGGCCAGATGTTGCGGTTTTTATCACAGCTCGTCTATACTACAGATATAGATAAAAAGTTGTTTTCTGCACACGCAAAATGGCACTAACCTTTGCAAATGAAGTCAAAAGCTTTACCGTCTTAATAGAGGGATAAAAAACGTAACTAGTGGAGGTCGCGGCCCCCACGGCCCGTGGGAACCCTGGCACGTGGGCCCTCCAGCGTGCGCCGACATGTTCGCGAATCACTTATTCCAAAGACGTCTCTACATTGACGACGGTGCCTACAGTTAACCTTGTCTATGATTTAAAGTTTTTAAAGAGAAGTTGTATGGATTCTATATCTAATTTTACGATTGTGCGTAGAATTACACTTTGTCTATGATTTCAGGCCTTTAAAGGAGAGTTGTGTTGACTGTATATCTCTTATTTTATGACAGTGCGTAGAGATACACTTTGTCTATGCTTTGAGGTGTTAAAAAGGGGATGCGTTTGTGGGCTGTATTTCCTATTTTTTTTGGTCTGCCAAGATGAAGAAAACAATGTTTTTGATTTATTATGTACTTAAATTTTATTATATTTTTAAGATATTATGTGATTATATGAAAGCCGAATAATAGAAATATGACGTTTGATGATCACCATGATGTTTGAATATAATTTTATTTTTAAAATACATAAATTAAACAAATAAGTCTTTTATTACTCATTCTCCATTTTTAAAACCGTACAACATTTTACTTTTAAGAAAATTAATTTAATATAATTAATATATTTATTTTTCATATATTTTATGTTTTTTTACACAAAGTAAAAATAGTTCATTGAATGGATCGTGTGACCAATAGCAGGACTGATAAAAACTTAATGACTACATAGTGTTATACATACTGATACAAAAAAGATTAACAAATAAGAAATGAAGAACAGTTTTATTTTTAGTCAAACATAAAGAATTCGCGAGTTACGAAAGCTCTGAAGAGCGCTTGCTCATAATTGGGCAACAAATCAAATTTCTCATTATCCTCAACGAGCATGTGCAAGTGGCTTTGTGTCCGAGAAATTGTTTCTCGACAAGATAAAAATGTTTTTGTTTTGATCGGCGATGAACGATGTGGGTCGTTTTTTGTAATGGGTGTGTATGTGTGTGATGCAGTTTCGCTTTTTGGCGCTAAGTGGGTTCAATGTTTTATTTCAATTATTGTCACTTTTCGTCTTGCACATACCAAAATAAAAGTTTCGTTTTGATTCATAAATAAAATATGATACACCGGATACACATTATTGGAGGTGACCATCTTAGTCCTCAAGAGTAGGAACGCATTCGCGTCCATCCTTAAATAGAGCTTCTGTTCTATTTGAGATTGGACGTGGTTGTCCATGAGCTGCAGTGACCACTCAACATCAGGTGGCCTGCATGCCCGTTTCTTACCTACAATAATTATTAAAATATACTTTATACTCTTATGCGCGAACCAAGCGCTGTAATATTTGATGCTTTGTCCTTGTTGATAGCTTGTCCTGAACGTTATAATTAACTAATTTGGGAGCCTAAAATTAATCTGCAATATTTCTGACTTTGTTAGTATTCTGATAAACTCACTTATCTACTTAACACAGTATTTGAATCATTCGCTGATTCATCATGTCGTATTATATTTTATCTCCCGAATATTTTATAATTTCACAATATATAGGCATATATATAACATTATATACGACTTATGTAGTAATTACAATTATTTGTAATGTATGTGTATGTTGGTATGTAGGATTATTAACAATTTAATTAATAATTATTACCAAATGTAAGTATTTATGAGAGGAAAATGATATTGTTTGAGTGAGCACAGATATATTAAGTCGCCAAATAATAAAAAAATATCCAAATATTTTTTTAAAGCGTTTTTAACAAATATCTAATTGCCACAAGATAATGCTGTTAGCGTCTTAAGTACAGTTCCTGGAGCCAGCAATCATCGGAGTGAGCATATTAATTTACAAGTTTTTAATATATTAATATTTTTTTAATTATTAATTTTAACTTGCTCATAGTATAAATTATTCTACTATATGTTATAAGCAATTCATAGCTAATAGTTAATTGATTGTGATTTTACTTAAAAATACTTGTTATTTGACACAGACGCAAAATTGTTGTCAGGTGAATTGTATATTCATATCTCATTGTAAACCAAATTATTTACTTTTATGAAAAGATAAATACTTTACATCTAAACTAATACCTCCAATAAATTAAAAACTAGGTCTGATAAATATCACAAACTAATTAATAGGGAACGGTAACAGGTATACTATTATAACAGGTATACTATTATAGCGTATATCAACAGAGATTCTACTGCGCAATGCGTCATCTCAATCGTATTGATTTTCCGCTTTTTCCTTTGTTAACATGTACAGATGCATGAACTTCTGCATTATTTTACATACGAGTTTTTGTGTGAAGTAAACGAGTAGTTCAACTGATGTTTTGTAGTCCCTGCAGCCCATGGGCATCCACAAACAACCTCCAAGAGGTCTGAACGCATAATTGAGCTCGTATTTAGATACATTGCTATTCCTGATGACTAAGATGGTCGCCTCATTTGTAAATGTAATCGGCAACCGCACCTTCAACTGAAACATGAGTTCACGGCGGATTATGAGGACAGTAGTTATACCTCCCCGGTTTAACTATAGTGCTACCATTTTTAAAATAATAAATACTGTTACCCATGGTGAACACTCGATATATTTGGAAAATGTTTAATGACACTACTGAATAAAGGCGAATAAAAATAACAAAGGTATTCAGTCCAATGGATGCTAAGTGGTCATTGCTCTCCTACTAATATCTATTCATTTTATCTACCTACTACCGTCGAAGTCCTATTAGATATTTCGGTTAAAAATAGGTAAATTGAGTATTGAGGACTAAGTTTTAAGTTCCTATCTACCTAAGTCCCATGAACATCCAATTAAACGGAAACTTTTCTAGAAATGTACCTAATAATTTGGAATCCATTACCTTAACTTATAACAGCAAAATAAATTCTTAATCCTTTCCTAGCTGAGCTGAAACCTGGCTACCTATTTCAAATATTATTTAATATCAATAGCTTAATACTCTATGCTGATAACGGGTATCAATAAAATCTTTAAAATATATAAAATATAAAAATATATCTTATTAAAAATGTATCCTTATTAATAATGTCATTAACCTGTGACCGACATTTCATTCTAAAGTTGTAAAGAAATTATTACACCATACAAAACAAAAGGTTATTTCTTTACACGTGTTTTTAGCGCACGTGTTACTGAAATTATTTATAAAAATGGCCGAAATACATTGATTTAAAATCTATTTTCCTATCGTATATTTGCATGTATATAGCTACTTAGATTACTTTGTCCCAAAATATATTTTACATGCTCTTCCATTCAGAAAATGCAACAGTAACAAAAAATCAATACTCCCTTGTAATGAAACATCTAGAAAGAAACGTATGTACAATAGTACAAGTATACGTTATTCCGGATATTGATAGCGCTACATGCGGCCAGTAGCGAAAACATTTGCCGGAAGTTGGTCGAATGTTCTAGACATTACATTTAAATGGTTAAATAAAGTATTTTTTAAATGAAAATATGTGTCAAGAAAATTTCATCGTTTATAATTTATAGTAAAGAAAGTAATTACATATTTATCACGTAAACTTTCATTCATAAACATTGTTTTTAAGGCACTATCCGTAGAATATTCTCGAATGTTCTAGAAAGTTCCACGGAGTTTGCAGTGATCGATACTAGCGCTACGATGCGGTGAGTAGCGCAAACTAACACATCAAGACAGATCCCCTCAAACTTCCTACTACAATTTTTTCAAAGTGTTACGAAAATTTTCTACAAAAATAAAGATTTGTTGTAAAAAAGACTAATAAAATTAAATTTATTTTGCTATCCATTATATATTCAAATATAACCTAGTAACTTGTGCGAATAGTGCAAAATCCATTTAAGTAAAGTAAAAAAGTAAAAAGAAAGGTAGCTTACATCTTACTACAATAAATTTTAACAAAGTATAATGTTTTAGATTAATAATGGTTATTTAAACGTATTTATTGAAATTTCGGAATAATAATAGTAATAACATGACAGAAGATAAGAATAGTCTTATAAACTACGTATTTGACTATATCCACGTTAATTATAAAAATAAACAATGCTGCTTCTTATCTATAAATATTAGCACTGTCGTTAATAAAATGAGTTTTTCGATAAAAGTTAATTTGGCAGGTGTTATAAAGTTCATTGCAAGCATTTTTGACAGTTATTTTTTAATGTAGCTTTGTTTAAGAGATAGGGAATCAGTTGTGAATTATTATTACTATTCTTTGATATAATCTTTATAATACATATATTTTTACACAAGATTTACTTTTTGACACAAAATAAAATCGCTCATTAATTCTATTTCTTCCAAATTGGTTTTAAATGTTAATAAAGCTTTGGAATATTAAGTAGTTGTTAAAAAAGGATCAGTATTTCTAGAATTCACCGATTGGAAACGAACAAATCTGTCATGTGATATTAAGACGTAACCAAATCTAAAAGGTATAAATAATTTCACATTGTTCTTTAATATTATGGCCTGAAGAGTAAAAACATACACTAATCAGATATTTAATTGTCGATTTCATAACAAAGTGACAAAGAGACAATAATCGGATGTTTTACTACGAACGGCTATAAAGTTCTTTTATCGATGACTAATATAACGATCTTTTATCGATCGTTATATTATTCATCGTGACAAAGAATGGCTAAACACGCGCAGGTGAGTTCAAGAAACATCTTATTTGCAAGGATTCTATTGATGAGTGTTATCCAACGTTATGTTATTTGCAGTATGTGACTTGCGAAAGATATAAATGCTTGTATGATACTTAGAGATAATGACTAAGAATAAAAAAATGATATATGATAGTCCTAATTTGAGTGAAACATTTAAATTTAAAAGATAAGAATCTTAACGTATTACTGTATTCTTTAAGTTAATTTTGTAAATATATATAAATACGTTGAATAAAGCTTTTTGTTGCTTAGATATAAGTAATGCCTGTAAAACCTATTTTCGTAATTGACGTTTTAAAATTTGATTTTGAAAAGTTTGTTAATTATCAATGCATAATGCCATTTTGGTTATGAAATTTGTAATATGCATTTAAAAACAAAATATCTACGTGGCTTGTAACTATAATATGTCAAGATGTGATAAATAATACACACCTGTATTTCGAATTTAATTAAAGACAATGAAACAAGATGTAATAAAATCATTTTATGTAGTATTGATTTTCAACGTCAAAAGTTGAGAACCTATGGAATGTTGAGCGCGAAATCTAGAAATTTCTACTCGTTAACAGATGTCGCGCGCGAACTGCGTCTATATAAACGTCGCGGTGGGCCCGGCCGGCGTCATTTTGAAAATACAAGCGAGATAAGTCAAGTGTTGCACGCTGCGACAATCCACGTGTTGAAACCGCGTTTTACTAGTCAGAGTGAAGTCAGTTACACGCTTACAAAGAAACCAGTAATTATTCTAATTATTGTGTAAATCAAGCAACCAAGATGCCGGAAGAAATGCAGACTCAGTCGGGCGAGGTTGAAACCTTCGCCTTCCAGGCGGAGATCGCCCAGCTCATGTCGCTGATTATTAACACATTCTACTCGAACAAAGAAATCTTCCTTCGAGAGCTGATCTCCAACTCTTCAGACGCCTTGGACAAGATCCGGTATGAATCACTGACTGATCCGTCAAAACTCGACAGCGGTAAGGAACTTTACATTAAGATCGTACCCAACAAGAGCGAAGGCACCTTGACCATCATTGACACCGGTATTGGTATGACCAAGGCCGATCTCGTGAACAACCTGGGTACGATCGCTAAGTCCGGCACAAAGGCGTTTATGGAGGCGCTGCAGGCGGGCGCAGACATCAGCATGATCGGTCAGTTTGGTGTGGGTTTCTACTCTTGCTACCTGGTCGCTGACAGAGTGACCGTTCATTCTAAGCACAATGATGATGAGCAGTACATGTGGGAGTCTGCTGCTGGTGGCTCCTTCACCGTGCGCCCGGACCCTGGCGAGCCGCTCGGCCGCGGTACTAAGATCGTCCTGCACGTCAAGGAAGACTTGGCCGAGTATTTGGAGGAAAATAAGATCAAGGAGATCGTCAAGAAGCACTCCCAGTTCATCGGCTACCCCATCAAGCTGATGGTCGAGAAGGAACGCGAGAAGGAGCTTTCAGACGACGAGGCTGAGGAAGAGAAGAAAGATGAGGAAGAAGAGGACAAGCCCAAGATTGAGGACGTTGGCGAAGATGAGGATGAAGACAGCAAGGACAAGAAGAAGAAAAAGAAGACTATCAAGGAGAAGTACACTGAAGACGAGGAGCTGAACAAGACTAAGCCCATCTGGACTCGCAATGCTGATGACATCACCCAAGATGAGTATGGCGACTTCTACAAATCGTTAACTAATGACTGGGAGGACCACCTTGCTGTAAAGCACTTCTCTGTTGAGGGCCAGCTTGAGTTCCGTG
The DNA here is from genome assembly GCA_018251015.1 of Phocides pigmalion okeechobee. Classification (NCBI taxonomy): domain Eukaryota; kingdom Metazoa; phylum Arthropoda; class Insecta; order Lepidoptera; family Hesperiidae; genus Phocides; species Phocides pigmalion. The sequence continues at coordinate 16,740 of DWON01001851.1, forward strand.
CTCTCTTGTTCGTGCCTCGCCGAGCTCCCTTCGATCTCTTTGAAAATAAGAAGCGTAAGAACAACATTAAGCTGTATGTACGCAGGGTCTTCATTATGGACAACTGCGAAGATCTCATTCCTGAATACTTGAACTTCATTAAGGGTGTAGTCGACAGTGAGGACCTCCCTCTTAACATCTCTCGTGAGATGCTTCAACAGAACAAGATCCTTAAAGTCATCAGGAAGAATCTGGTTAAGAAATGCTTGGAACTCTTTGAAGAGCTCGCAGAAGACAAGGAGAACTACAAGAAGTTCTATGAACAATTCAGCAAGAATTTAAAGCTGGGTATCCATGAGGACTCTCAGAACAGGTCCAAGCTGGCAGATCTGCTCCGCTACCACACGTCTGCCTCTGGTGATGAAGCTTGCTCCCTCAAAGAGTATGTGTCACGCATGAAGGAGAACCAGAAGCACATCTACTACATCACTGGTGAAAACAGAGACCAGGTTGCTAACTCCTCATTTGTTGAGAGGGTCAAGAAGCGAGGCTATGAGGTGGTTTACATGACCGAGCCCATTGATGAGTATGTAGTCCAACAGATGAGGGAATACGATGGCAAGTCCCTCGTGTCTGTCACCAAGGAGGGTCTGGAGCTCCCTGAGGATGAGGAGGAAAAGAAGAAGCGCGAGGAAGACAAAGTCAAGTTCGAGAACCTCTGCAAGGTCATGAAAAATATTTTGGACAACAAAGTTGAGAAAGTTGTTGTATCGAATAGGCTTGTAGAGTCTCCTTGCTGTATCGTCACTGCCCAGTATGGATGGTCCGCCAACATGGAGCGTATCATGAAGGCTCAGGCTCTCCGTGACACTTCCACAATGGGTTACATGGCTGCCAAGAAGCACCTTGAGATCAACCCGGACCATTCCATTGTGGAAACACTGCGGCAAAAGGCTGAGGCTGACAAGAATGACAAGGCTGTCAAGGACTTAGTCATTCTGCTGTATGAGACTGCCCTGCTGTCATCTGGGTTCACTTTGGACGAGCCTCAGGTTCATGCTTCTCGCATCTACCGCATGATCAAGCTTGGTCTTGGCATTGATGAGGAGGAGCCCATTCAGGTCGAGGAGGCCAGCGCTGGAGATGTGCCCCCACTAGAAGGAGATGCTGATGATGCGTCACGCATGGAGGAAGTAGATTAAATCTCTTTACCTGCTTATTTGTTAGCCATTTTTGTGATAGTCTCTCTTGATTGCATCTGAAGTTTTTTTGTGCACTGGTGTACAGCCAAAGACTGATTTAGTTCAACAAATTCCATTAATTAATTAATTACTTAATTAATAAACAAACTTATGTTTAAAAATATTCCTGTATTTTTATTTCCTATTCCTTAAAAATATACCACATGCATTCATTTTAGTATAGATTTTATTATCACACTGAATTTGATAATTACAAAAAATAAACATAAACATGCTCTCAATTACATTTTGATCATATTTTTGTTTTTTTTCCTTTTTATTGAAAGTAAATGGGCTTTTTCATACTTTAAATTTTATCGAAATGATACTGAGAATTTTATCAAATTTTAGATCCATTTTATAAATCTAGGTTTTATTAATATATTTGACTACGAACTTATACAATATTGAATGGGCTTCTGGTATTATTTGTAGGTTACACTAGGATCTAAATTAGAATTATTAGTATAAAAGTTATTGAAGGTGGTAGAGCCGTTAGAGCTAGACCGGGGCGGCACCACCGCCACCCTCATAACCCGCCGTAAAGCAACAATTTCTTTGTATTGTTTCGGTTGGGGAGCTGCAGTGACCACATAACATCAGGTAGCCTGCATGACAGTTTCTTACTTTCATAATAAAAAAGTATAATATTATTGTCAGTATATATCTCTCTTCGACCATTATACGAGCATTTGTCGCTACTGTTGTGTAGTAGTAATATCGATATTCAGTATCGTTCTCTCAATATTGTCAATGCTAATCCCACGGGGCGTTGCCGAACTATTCTATGGATCCATACGTTACTATCTTGGAATACTAGTCTGTAACTATCATATTAATGTCTGTAAAATCTAGAGATGGTATTGATTCGATGCAATACCTTCATGGATCATATATAATGTCTGTATAGCCTAGAAAGGTCTCAATACAATCGATATTATGGGTCATACTATCGATTGTATTGTTTGTCGAGTGAATAGTTCATTTGATGATTGAACATGTTTATTTATTTATATTAGTTATAAACATTTCGAACTTTTTTTTATTTCAAATATATACCCAGTTCATGACATTTTTATATAGGGTTTCATCGTGATTTTTAAATAAGATATTTAGGACTACGAACATTTTAAAGTGTATATATACTATATATCGTGTTTTTTAACACTAACTGCGTCACAGGTCCCGACAATTTTTTAAATGGGATATATAGTACTTTAAGAATATTTTAAAGTGTGTATATATAGAATATATCATGTTTTTTAACACTGACTGAGGCGAATATATATATGATCGGGTCAGTATTGCGGGAGGCGGCCCTAAACTGGAGCTTATTTGATTAGACTGAAGATACAGTTTACTGAAATATTGTGTGTAGCATATAGCGTGTGTGAATATTGTGTGTGTTGTATAAACACTGCTGTATTGTAATCGCAGGGAAAGTGTTAATTATATCATATATTTTAGCATTTGTGTATCATCTATGAATACACAGACGTAATTTCCCGCCCCCTGTCTTGTAGGGTTAACGTAAAGACCGCATTCTTGTTGACTCGTAATCCATATGGATTTGTACGTACAACACAGGTGTGTCGAAGTCTAAAGCTCGTTGCGCTGTGCAATACATGGCAATGTTGTCCGCCGCAGGAGAATATTAATGTGCGTGCACTCGTGAGTTATTTTCAGTTTACCTTTTAAGTTTTTGGAATATACGATACTATAGACTATTTTATCAGCGTCATAGTTCCGGTCATTGGTATTCCTGGCAAGATGTAGATTTGCGCCCCCGAGATTTATTAGATGTTATGTTGCATGTTAAGTTTAGGGCGTCGTTCCTTATGTATACGGCTATTTGAATCAAATAGTTTTCTTTTTTATATCATTTCACATCATGGGCGCTTGGAATCAGGTGGGGGGTTTAAGCGGACGAGGCGCGATAGAGTGCGGACCCCCTATCGTGAAAATCGTGAAGTATTCGCATTTTGTATACATGTTATGTATATTTTATATTTTTGTAATTTCATATTGACAAATAAGAGTTTGATTTTGCCTTTTTGTACGTGATATTCTGCCAAAAACTAATGTACCAAAGTTATACCTATGCCCGTTCATAGCACCATGTTTCTGTTTGCGTCCTGTGGCTCAAATGCCCACAGGCTGTGGGTGGACGAAATGCACCCGTCTGAGAGTTGTACCTCTGGCTGCCACCCATCTGGCCATCCCCTGATTATTACACTACTTTACTCAGACTACAAAATCCTTCAACGTACATGATTTGAGACGAACTTATCTTTTTTCTGCTTATGATTATTTTCGCGTGAGCAAAACGTGTCTTCAAAACGTTACATCTGACTTAATGTTTGCACTTGAAGATCGCGAGGGACTCTTTCAGACAATAACTACTAAAATACTTTAGAACGGTGTATCATGAAGATTTTGAGAGTACTTTCATTAGTAGAGACAGGATTTACAAAGACAAATTAAATTGTCTACTTTTATCGGATCTAGGTATTAAGCTTGACCTCTGTAAAATACAGAGTTTCGTTCATCACAGATCTATGTAAGTGAACGTTCTCTGGCTAAGATAAAGAGTTTAGGATACATGTTTTTTTCGAACCACTAGATCGATTTAGATACCTACGCATTTCGCTCGTGGTTGAAGATTCTTGCGGTAGGTTAATTTATTAATAATTGACATTTATAAATATCAACCTAACAATGACTATTAATAGGTCCGAGCCAAGGCACACTAAGACCCAGCCTTCACGACCTAGTTACCTGTAAAATAAAACGCTTAAATGGGTAATGAAATTTGTAATTTGTAAACACATAAAATACATATGTATATGTAGATACGAAAATTACTTAGAAATTATTTTTTTCACATCTATTATGATAGTTACTAGCTCTCTGCAACTTCATTTGTATGTACTTAAATTTCCGGATTTTTCCAGATTTTCAAGTTCATGGCAAGGGCGTTAACGTGGTAGAACTTACGTGGTACCACTGTCGCTTTCATAGTACGCCGTAAAGCAATTCTTGTCTTTAACGAGGTGTGGTTGTGAGCTACACTTACAAGCAAAGCTATTGTGACAGTCCTTAGAATTAGTAACGCATCTATGTACGACGTCAGGACTTTAGGCCTATTTGAGATGGATGTCCATGGGCTGCAGAGTTTATTTAACATGAAAAGGTCTGCTTCCCGATCGTATGTTAATTTTCCATCATGAATCAGAGCAATATACGAGGAAAATTGTTTATTTTATAGTTATTTTGTACAAAATGGCTGAACTATGACGCAAGGGCGTGGCTAGCTTTGTTGTTTGGGCAAAGGTTAAAAAATATACTAAGATTTTAATGTTTATTGTTTTATAGTCAATATAATAATAGTAAATTTTGTAATCCCAAAATTAATTATGATTAAAGCTTAACCTAAACCATCTAAAGGCAGTCTGTGCCCATGCGGCATGGTTCCAAGAACGCTAGCCGCATTCCCGTGTTGAATAGCGATCGCAATTTTCAACTCGAGATATGAACCAGCCCTCTTATCACCGTCGACATCGATCAAACGTGGGACTAATGGTAATTTTCTAAACGCCTAGCTTAGTTAATTAGAAATTACACATATATGAAATTATACATTGACGAATAGAAAATTTAAATATCCCGTGTTTTTTTTTCTATTCCTTTGAATCCAAGGAATTATAGGCAATGAGGGATACGGAATCATTACCCCCCTCCTCTTTCCCTTCACCTCAGGGGGAGGAGTAAAAGTCCCCATGATATGACGGTATTTAGTAAGGTTAAAAGGTTTTAATAGACGCTCTTCCAAATGCGGATGATAGAACAGGCATGGTTAGGTATTAAATTATAGTCATCGCAGAATTTGACCTAGATGTTTCTCATCCCCGATCGATGGCAACACAGCTACTATACTATACGAGGGGACCTAGTACGCCGGCGCGAAGCCTAGGGCTTTCAAGACTTTCGTATGCACTACCCAAACTGGTATTGATTTTTACCAACAGAATACGCCGAGCTTATCTATTATGCCGACCTACGTTATAAAGATCTACTTAAGTATGAAAGATGCTGTATTTTATAAGATGTTACATGTTTTGATCAAAATACCATAACCACACCCTTTTATAATTGATTTATTATATTAACGTTGCCCAATGTCGCTCGGGTAATAGAGTTTCTCTTTACTCACATTATTTTTCTTTCATACATGCATTCAGTCATTATCTAGTTGCAAACAATAACAATAAGACACATCTATTTCGAACGATGATTTACTATATTGAATTTGACTATTTAATTTGTCCCTCATTTACAAAAAAAATCTTAACTTATTACACCAAAACCTTCCTTAGGAATCACTCTACTTAATATTGAACACTGAGAAAATCAATCCTGTACTTTTTTAATTCTATCATGAACAGATAGACAGACGCGACGGGGGAGTATGTTTTATAATATTTAGAGAAGAGATGGAAGTAGTAAATGACCATGCAGAGCTGATGGTAAGATCACTGCACTATGGACATCTGTAACGAAGTCCATAAAGAAGAAATGCGTTGCCACTCGTAAAGATTAAGATGGTCCCCTCATTTAAATTGAGTCAATTTCTATGTGATAAGTTAACTTAGATGGACATGAGTATTACAAATACAACAGTGGAAAGATTCTGACACACACGATTAGCTGTCTCGTGTGCTCACCATCTTTCTAAAGTTATACTGTGTAATGT
>DWON01001852.1:0-22710 GCA_018251015.1 Phocides pigmalion okeechobee
AAGCAAAGCCGCGGACACAAGTTAGTTTATGACTATGGTATTATGGCTAAAACCTTCGCGAAAGTTTACTTCACAACTACATAAGGTTTTATTGTTAACAAATGAATGATATAGTATTGCATACAAAAATACAGACACATTAATTTTTATTTTTATTTAGGGTATTATAACTGGTAGGCGCATCAAGAACCATAATCCCAAATGTTATGTCTTAATTAATTTTAATCGTAAAATTGTTAAGTATGCCATTGGCGTTATAATAGTTTATGATTATTGTAAAGATAACTTAAACAGCTTATATTATTAATGCAATATTTGTTAATTAATGTTGGCTCGTCTCGTAGTATTCATTATATTGTGCCCGTCTATTTCATTTGCATTTGCAATGAACAAATTATGTTTATTATTCTTCATTAATCGAAAAACTTCTGTAATAATGTTAGGTTACAGAAATAACACATAGGTACATGTCGTTATTTACTTAGCATTGTTACATTCTATTAAAAAGGGCCATAACTGTTGTATACTATTTATCGTAAACTAAACCATAATATGCTATGACTACAAAAAAAACCTAAAAAAGCCCATTATGTTATATAACGGGTACTCACGACGATTTTTGATTTTTAATTGCCGATACTTCGAACCAGTTGCATGGCTCGTGGTCACGGCGAAACTCGTGAGTACCCGTTATATAGCATAATGTATGGATTCCGCGATAATATCAGTTTAAAATCGTATATTAAAAAAGCCCGACTCAAATGTAGCTAACTATCCTAAACCAATTTATCGTCAATAATCTTTCCTGCTCCTTCATCACATATATTTAATCTACTCATTAAGGTTATTGCAATGAACCCAAACATACATTCGCTGTAAGTTAGTTAGGTATTCTGCTGATCCAATTTATGCTGCAGCATCAGGTAAAGGTTTCCAGATTATTGACATGCCAATTAATTAACAGAACAATAAACGTTTGATCTAACAGCAAATAAAAGACGCTAGCATCCTTGTAATTACAATAAAATTACACGCCTTAAACATGTCTTTAACGGGTAGAAAGCTGGTTAATTCATATTTCAAAGCCAAAAGAACTATATCAAAATCGGTCCATCCCTTTGGGACTGACAATGATACAAACAAATACATAAATGCACGCATAAAATTACCCCCTCCTCCCTTTTCAGTGGTACATAAAAAGAAATGTATAAAATTTACTTTTAAATGACGTGAATCCAGTAACGATTGCTTCCCTGCAGTTTTACTGGTAATGGTAGAATTGAAATGTTATTTAGAGTATTCGACAGTGTGAAAATTAGTTTATGTCAAACGGCAGAGAGAACAATTTCATTCTAATAGCCAACAATCCGATCAGTTGGATTTTTATTCGAAATGTTGGCGAAACTTTTGTTTCAATGTACTCTAGTAACATCACCTTTTTATGTGAGAAGAGTAGTAAACGACCATGCAAACTACCTGATGTTAAGTAGTCGCAGCCCATAGACATCCATGTACAACCACAAATACGTCTGAAATTCTATCTGAGCTTGAATATAGATACATTGCTTCTCCTGAGGACTAAGATGGTCGCCTTGCTTCAAAGTGTAGCTGGCAACCGCACTTCTCCAACCAAAACACATTTTACGGCGGACTATCAGGGTTGTGGTAACTCCCCGATCAAACTATAGTTCTCTCACCTTTAAAATGTAAAGTTTTAATAGTGTCTATATAGATAATAATTACCTCTGTTTGTAAATTTAGACATATATTATAATATTGCATTTTTATAATTTTTGTAAAGCCTTAGAGCAATCATAAATCGATTGGATAAAAAACGCCCAAATTACATACGGGTGGACCGCTCCCGGCAACGGACGTAAGATCACAATTAGAAAATATATCATATTTTGACACGTCGGCCATTTCTTCTCTAAGTACATAGAATTGATATATGTATTTTGATAGGAGAGACTGAAGTGGTTCTATAATAGCATGCTAGTATCTGACTCTTTATTATTTTCGAGCTCATTAAAACTCATTAAAGCCCAAGAAACACAGAAAGTCAGAAATGCGCATGACCCTCGTTATGTTTAAGTCGTTTAAGGTAGTTTTAGTATAAAATATTACCTAATAACAAGCTACGATTGAATTAATTGTCCCAATATAAATGATTCTAGAAATGCTCTAAAACCAGACAGCCAACCGCAAGCCACAAATAGGCAACGTTCAATCAAACTGGGCTATTTGCAGCTTCGTTTTGTTTCTGCATTTAGATACATTCCTTTCGCGAATACCTTTAAATGCACTCTATAGGTAAAATATTTTTAATGAACTGAAAAATCTGTTAATTATTGTAACAAATATAACGAACTGATAAGTGGTAGAACAAGAGTTTGATTGGGGAGATGCTACCGCCCTCAAAATCGGCCGTAAAGCAGTTCTGTTTGGGTTGAAGAGGGACGGTCGCCAACATCTCAATCCTTAGTCGTTATCATCTATACACAGTGTCAGGCAAGATTTAAGTCCTAGTTGAGGTTAGACGTACAAGTCCATGGGCTGCAGGGACCATTTAATATCCGACGACTTGCACGCTCAGTTGCTACTTTTCCAACCATAAATGAATCATCTCCAACCCAGTCAATTATCTAGGATCAGAAGCATTTCCATGTTTATAATACTAAAATAATTTTTAGTCTGTTAAATTTTATAAAAAGTGAGTAGCCCGTTGCTAAATCATTAAAATACACCATATAAACATGGTAAGTATGTAAAAGGAGATAAACAATAGCTCTTAAATACTAAAGCAAAATATCGTCTAATGTTTTACTACGAGGAAAACAAACCAATGAGAAAATCGGTGCGTACATCTCTAGATACTTATATGTACAATGACCGTTCACCCAACTCAAATTCTCTAGAGACACTTTGGACAGTGTATCTAATTAGGTAGTGTTCTTATATCCTTAACAATCCATTGTTCTCTACACACATAACCATTGTTTGATCAAATATATTGTGCTGGCCCAATCGATCATAAAATGGTACACAATTTTATATATTCACTACGTGACGTAAATGTTGAGTGGATTGTAATTATATTAACGTGATCGATGTTATCATGCTTAGTTCAATTTGATAATGAAATTGTAATGAATTTTAACTACACGGCATAATAAAAAACTTTGTAATTTTGTAAAGATAATAATCTATCTGCCCAATTAGAGACCTCTACATAATTATGTATTTTTTACGTACTACTGTACGGCTTTATCTTACCGTAAACAAGCAAAAAGTAAGGCTAGAATTAAAATTTAAAGCGCATTTTCCGTTATTAAGTTGGAAAAATAGCATTGAGCGAACAGGCCATTAGATTTTAAGTGGTCTATGAGGCCCATGGGCATCTATTTCCGACCTCAAACAGGACTGAATCTTGCCTAGTGTTGTGCATGGAAACGTTGCTATTCCCAAGGGACTGAGTTGTTAGCCTTGTAAGTGTCGCTTATCGCCACCGCACCTTTCCAACCGAAACCCAAGAACTGTTTTACGGATTATGCGGGCGGCAGTGGTACTACACCAGTCGAACTGTTCACCGTGATCGTAACATTTCAGTGCGCTTGTTATCGCACAATAAATCAATCAATTTCTTATAATATAAATGGTATGCATATAATTAATTTAATCATTATTGTTATTATTATTTTTCTTTTTTTTTGATGTTATGCATGTTGTCGTCGCCTTTAATTGTCCTGACACTTAAATAGCAACATTTATAACATGTATAACTATATGTTTGAAATGTAAGAGTGTACTGGATGTTGGTGACCTATTATAATAAATAAATAAATACCTATAACAATCTTCTGTTTTACACAATAAATGAGAAAAAAATAGTATAGAACCAAACAAGCAAACATTTACATATCAAATAGGTAATTATTTGAGAGCCAATCTTTAGGTAGATAATGTAAAATGACGGAAAGATTTTTTGAAAATCCAATCAATATATTTGAAAACTATGAAAAGAGGCTATTTTAAATGCCAAATGTATGCACTAAAATAATCTTTATATTAAATACCATTGTTGTCATTGTGTCCAATTAAAATAAATTTCTTCAGAGTTAATATCATTATTTCCTTTTCCTGTCGCTTCACCATTCACAGTGAGGCAAACCGATCACATCGCAAGAATGCGCACGAAAATTGACCAGATACGAGTCATTTGAGACACGTATTCTTTTAGTGTCTTTATTGTCGCTTTCAATTTGCACCTCATGACAAAGAAACGCGAACAAAATGTCTTGCATGGTGGATCAAGATCTCTAAGAATGCGGCGTACAGATTGATGCTTTTCTTTGCCCGTCACATGCCTGCCTAAGGCATGCGTAGTTAAGCATCCGCCAAACATGCCATTGTCTGACTCCAGCCTTATTTAATCGACTATATACCTACTTACAAACAAAATTCAGGTTTACGTATGTACCTATACTTAATATTTGTATTATAATTGCACATAAGTGTTATTTCAAAATTGCTCTCATGCTCTTAATACATATATACATAATTCTATAATCAATTGCAAAATACGAAAACCTATTTATATATTTTTTTAGATTTTAGGATAATGTTCAAAATCTCTAAACTTACTTGAACGAGACATCTCTGTATAAATAAAATAATTATCGGGAGTACTATAAACACTATATAAAACAGGATTATTTTTGTGTTCCGTTTTCCCGTAAGTTCTAAAATAAATGAATTAAAAATAGCATCTCCTGCCGCATATGAATTACTCATATTATTCAAATTCGATTACAATCATGTTAAACATGATCACTTTTATAGAAAACATGTTATTAGGTAATGACAAATTAATTCCAACGGATGTTAATGTTTTCCTTTTCCTCAAAGTAAAATATATCGCAATTACTAAATTGATTAATTCATGACGGTAATTAGTTTAGTCAGTTAATTACGGTCACAATGGGTTTCAGATTAAGATTAATTAATTTAATTAATTTATCTAACGAAATAAAAGAAAATATGGTATTTATTTTATACTATATGTTAATATTTCAAATGAATTTATTTAGTAAAGTTAAAATTTATTTTAAAATGTGTATGTATTATTCGTTTGGAAATAAAGTCAAAGGTATAAGCTGGAAAGAAAACGTTATTTACTAATACAATTTGAATAGTAAAATTATTTTTGATTATTAACAAAATAATTTTATTTCTGTTTAGCTATACACCTACATACTAACCTATATCTATAAATAAGAACTATGAGGATATTTGAGGTATATGATTGATGTTCTTGACGAAAAACTGGTGGGCGACTATTATAACCAGAACAAAACTATTACATATTTTCTGTAGCTAGATTACCTACGTCATCATCACAGCTATTTCTCCTTTATAATTTATAAAACACTAGCACTGCCCTGCAGTTTAATCAGCGTTTAATAAATGTTAAAACAGTTAAATCTTGAAACATCATTCAAATTGAAACCAACTTTACATGATCACGAAGTTTCATTGAAATCGTCGAGGTTTCAGAGATTAGCGTGTACGAACATGTTGCAATTGTCATATTTTAAGATTAGTTTAAAAATATAATAAGGCTGACAAACTTTCATTTTCTCGAGATGCTCAACTTAAAACATATACAAATGGTATTAAATAGGAGAACTTTTGCCATTTTACTTCTAGTGGACACCTTAACAAACGAATTTGTACTAAGTAGTTGAAACACGTGGATACACCTACGAAAAACCGAAATAATCAACGAAACAAATTTTGAAATTAAATCATACAATTACAAATTACATTGATGAATGAAACATGCAACGCAGCTGACAAAGGAAGATAAATACGTTCATTCATCAATGTAAGTCCAAGTCAAAATCTTGGGAGCGATTCTGCGTTTAGTTTACAAAAGTCGACCGATAATTTGAGGAAACGATCATGTAACGATCCCGCTCGATACACCCAAGATTAATATTCAAATCGACCGCCTCATAATTTAACAAATTCGCTTCACAAACGAGCGGGTGTTACGGGGCCTATAATACACATTAATTTTACCGACTTCACATGTCAAACCGGCAATCCGAGTATGATTATCTTTATTTAGTGATAATTTATCAAAGCCGTGTAATTTCACTTTTGTTTTAAAGTTCTCGTTTTGTCTGAAAGGATATTCGGATATGGCAAACGATTTCTGATTTTAATCCGTTTTATATATTTTCAAGATGCATCGCTTTTAATGTCTCATGAAAATTACGGTTTCGTAATTAGGTTGCAGAATATGTGTGTAACTTTCTTTATTCAAAGGCCTTTGGTCTACAATAACATGAAGAATTAACAACTACTTATAATACAAAATTATCTATGAAAGGCGACCTTATCTAACCCGACATTTCATCCTGATAGCTTTTTGTAACATTACAAATACTGAGAAATCAGGTAAGGAAAAAGTAGAACATATCGTGTTCAATAATTATCATCTTTCTATAAAATAATTAACTTTAAACTTAACATCACAACGTCATCATGATTTCGTTGTATGAGGATCACCATTGATGTTAGCAAGTTAGCCTTATATAGTAGGTTTTTAGTGTTTTTTCCTGGTGTCTGCCGTTGCAAGTTTTTGCTAAGATACTTGACTTTTCTTAAACGGGTAAAACCGCGTGGCTTAATTAGATAAAAGCAAAATAAAAGCTAAAGTAAGCTTTAATAAAGCTGTACTTTACATTACGAGTTGAAACTATCATGACTATTGCAGATAGATCTTGTATAAACCAAATTGTTGGTATTGCTGTCATGCAAATGCTATAATCGTAGTTTCGGACGCTTTGTTCCCCGACCAGTTTAGATTACTTCTAAGGCCGACTACAGTTACAAGTTTAGGCAACTGTCGACATAATTGCATTTACATACGACGAAATCACTCTAACAAGTTCTGTTACAATGTCAACGTAAAATAAAAACATGTTAAAGTTGCTAGTTGAAATACTGGAAAGAATTAATATTATAAACTGGGTTTTTTAGTATTATATTCTTTGTTTTCCTGTATATATAATAACTCTTGATTAGTGATTGATTTTAAAAATGATATGATGTTTGCACTAAAAACTGTAAATGCTTATTAATTTTAGAAATAAAGTTTTCTTTTCTATATCATAGTTAGTGACAGATAATATTAAATCTGAAGTAATTCAAAGTTTGCTCTAAAAACAAAAAACGTAAAACCATTATAATTTTAAGAAGAAATCCCTCAAATATATACTCATGTGGGACTAAGTTGGTAAGTCTAAAACAAATTAAGAAGACTTACCTCACAGTATGCCATAAGAAGTTCTACAAACTTCTACTTTTTTATTTCAGCACACACGAGATGCCCAATTTTCTTAGGTAATGGGCAAGTGAAAAATTAATTAAAATATTTTAATGAGTCCGCATTTTATTTTTTGAGCAATGACATGTACTAATTACAGATATTAAATTAAATACCGCGGTGGGCGTAATCATGTCTGTTAACCAGGTATTTAGAATTGATAATAACCCAAAGATCAGATTTGTAAGTGAATTCATAATAATTTGTTGAAAGGACGTAAATTAATTTGATATCATATAACTCGTGGGCGATCCTGTCATCAAATGATAAACATTAATCTTGTACGCTACATTTGTTAACGAAAATATGGAAACTTGCTTCAAGTTATGATAGGTTTCTTAATGTCTATTATTAATATAGATCATAGATCATCACGTAATAATTTCCTTGCCATATTTTTATGTATTAACTATATTAGTGTTTAGTATGTGACGGTTATTTAAGAAACTCTTTTTAAAAGCTTTGTACCAGTTACATGTATGGTGATCACAGTTACACTAAAACAATTCGAAAGATTAGCTATTAAAAAAACCTCAATCGTGAGTACCCGTTGTACTCACGATGTACCCGTGTACACGATGATATCAGTTTAAATCGTATTAGCATATATTTGCTCTTTTTCATAGAAATTTCCACAATTTATTATGGAATAAGTAAAAAAGTATACAATTAATTATGTACTGTATACATGTATTGTACCAACTGAAATTTGCTAAAACAACAGTTTAGCCAGGGAGGTACCACCGCCGCTCTCTTAATCCATTCATTGTAAAGCAATTACTGTGTTTTGGTTAGAGAGGTGTGCTTGTAGCTACAGTTAAAATTCAAGCGACCATGTTATAAACTAGGGAGTAACAATGTATATATTCATGACGTCAAACAGGACTTTGGTGTTTTTGAGGTTGGACGTAAATGTTCATGAGCTACCGAGACCATTTAACAGCAGATGGCCTTCACACTCGTTTGTTACTTTTCCAACGTAAAATTAAAATTTAAGTAAATAAATTAAATTGTCTCATAAATAAAGATAGCATGTTCCACTTAAATTTGTTTTAGTTTTATGAGCCCATTACCTAATATAATTCACGCTTGTTAGCAGTACTAAAACAGCATTAAACTATTTTGAAACACTATGTGACTCTCATTATGACGAAGTGTAAAGTTCCATAAAGTTGCTATTTAAAACACATTAAAGTGGCAGTTACGTTCGTGGCATACTGAACTAAACATCATGTAAAGGGCATACCAAATTTTGTTAAAAGCGCCGCCGTCCAAGTAGTTTCGTAGAAAGTCGTGAGTGGTCACGCTGCATTATCGCATCAACTAAATCTCTGCTACACATTAAAATCTTACATGCTGCTCGCTTTATTAAGTCAGTTTACAACAAAAAGCAGCTAAGCCCGAATTAAAAGTCCGTTGAGTGTTCCGTACGTGTACAAGCTTAAAATTTGGTCTTATTTTTTAATTTTGTCGACTAAATTACAATTCAGTAACATGTAAATCGTCAACGGATAAATATCATAGTTTAGTGACTGTATAATACAAGAAAATAGGAATTAGTAAGCACACTAATACATTTTACTCGCAGCGTGAGATATTTTCGAATTCGTCGTATGTTAACCCAACTTTACAACTGGCATAAGCACGTTAAACGTTACGGAAGTACCTGTTGTCGAGATCTTGTTTGGATTTTAATATTTTTTACGGACCTCCAAAAAGCAGTTCATCAGATGGCCAGCAGATAGCGGTGAAAGGCACCGTTACAATAATAGAACTAGAAAAGAAACCAGCCAGTTTCAAAATACATAATGTATTCTGCTCTTAAGATCGAATTTCGGGCAACATTTTTTGATGGTTGTAAATTTATTGCAATCGTGTTTGTTACCTTGTATATAATGTGTGACAAAAAGATCAAAAATAACAATCAGCTACTGTATAGAAAATGTCCTTTAAATTAATTTTAAAGCATTTGTGTATATCTTGAAATGACTTAGACTTGGTTTATGTAAATTGTGTCCAGGTTATCTAAATGTACTTTGTGTTAGCAGAGGAGCAAACGAGCTTACACGTTATCTAATGTTAAGCGACAGCCACAGCCTTTAGACATCTACATCCAACCTTAAATAAAACTTAAGTCCTATCAGACTCCGTACGTGGTCACCGATAGCTTTAAGATGGAACTAGGAGGTTGAAGTTTAAGACAGTTGCCTCGTTTTTAGGAGTAGACCTCAACCATAACAATTATTTTTATTATTTTTTCCATTCATTCTCATATTTTTGTCTCATTAATCATCATCAAGTATTTTATCTGTAATTTTCCTTTTTCCAATCTAAAGATATTAAGGAACATGTTTCATTGTTTATGCAATGCCACATTTATTTTCAATATATTTGTTTACTACATTGTAACGCTATCTTTGACCTTTGCAAGCCATCATTTATTTACTTCAAATAGGCTTTTAACTGACTATCACTTTCTCCTAAAATAATGCAAGGGCCGTGTCCTGGTAAAAACATTGAAAAAAGGTTTCGTTTTGAACTCTACAGCTGCATTCAAGATATATTTTATTACCGCCTTTAAATGGCATGTTATGACTTGTATAAATATGAAAAATACTCCTTTTTCATATTTATACGATAATATTTGACAGCATTATTACCTAAAAATGTTTATTTTACTGTAAATAATTTGACCGTAACAACAACGTGTGCCTGGTTTTAATTTAACGATGGTCGTAAACATATTAATTTGTCATAAAGTTTTATTTTTGTAAATTACATTTGAAATTTTAATTTTGTAAAAAACATCTTTACGAAGGCATCAAATTTTTGTATAACTTTGTATTTTTAAGTATGTATTCACTGTTACAAATAATTATTTAAAAAAACTATAAATAAAGATTAAACTCATTCATAAATCATAAATAAAAGAGTTATGTAGAAAATTAAAACGCAATATTCAAATAACCCTGCAAATTAACTTATATAGTAGACATTATTAATATTCTCTTGAACACTATTATTAAACAATTAATTTGATATAACATTGATTTATAAGGATATACAATATACTGTGGTTTATACTGAATGGAATATTATCTTAAGCAAAGTATCTACTTGCCTATTTATGAGTTGTGACGCGGCATCGTATTGGCATTTACTTGACATTTGATACAATCTATACGGACTCTATGTAGAGTTTACTGTTTGCTCCTTGGCGTAATTCGCGGCCTTCTTGCCTATATTTTACTATATTAATTAATTTATTGCTTTCGTATATATTAGGTACTTCTTGCAATTTTGTTGCAAGAGATTGCAATTTGAAAAAGATTATATATCCTATTTATACAAGGCATTATTTAATAGGTATTATGGATACCATTTAGTCTACCATAAGTCTTGATCCAGTAAATCAGCAATGATAGCATCGTCTATATATAATAACTTTCTAAGGTGAAAATAATTTACGTATAAATATACCTACATTATTTTATATAAAGTGTAAATATAAGCTTTCATTTCCAGCATTAACTTCAATGTTTAATAGAAATTATTTTGCATAGAACTACAGGATTGCTGGAAATCGATTGTAGATCCACTGACATCATAGTAACTTACCTCTATACCTGTCAAGTGAACAAACACCAGCGCGTACACTCATATAAAAATGAAGCAGAAGTTCCGGCAGTGGCTATTCTACCATAATTTAGCAAATATAGTAAATTACTCTCATTGTGATTTCTATGATTCTGTATCCAAATGAGTGAAACCAGAACGCTTACTGTATTATAACTAAATATCTCTACTTATATATAAATGTGTTTGTTTTGTTTATTAGTGTTCTTTAACTCAATAACTATACTTCTATTCAAGTAATATATACATACATTAAGAAAAGTAAATGTATTTTTGAATCCGAAAACCATTGACTAATTGAATGATTTGACTGAAGTACCTATATCTCATCACCCTACATTATCTTGGAACATAACAGTGATCAAAAATAATTATGGTTAGTGGACATTCCTTTTAATTATTATTTTTCAAATTACATGTTGTTATAAAGATTACACTAGGCATTTAAGCTTATATTTGGCGAACAAAGCCAGAGGATAAAGGCTGACGAGTTTTAAATGAGAGCCTTTATTCAGACTACAGAACCTTTCTTTGAACATGTTCGGACACACACTTGGCAGGGTTTACTAAACATCAGGATAGTTTTTAATTGGTTTTTTATGTATTTAATACTTATGTCTAAATAAAAATATAAGTAATCATGTCCGGTTATTTAAATTATAACCGGTGCATTTGTAATTCTAGTATATTAAGTCTACAACCACAAATACATTTTTCCGTTATGCAAATATCTCGAATCCGTAACAATGTAGAAATTAATTATTAATTTTTGATTCCACGAGTTTAAAAGACACCGAATAATATAAAATGTTAATAGATTTATAAAATCTTTGAATTTAAAATGTTTAGGAACGTGTCTCACTGTAGTATCTATTACGAAGATGGAATACTCTCCGGAAGTTTTATAATACAACCACTCTTGCGATTTGAAACTATGTGTAACCACTATTAAGATCATAATGTTTACCCGATACAAAAGTCGGCACTGTTATTGCTCGGTAGTTATTATATAGAAAAAATAATTTAGCGGAGTGTGGAGGTATTACTTAAATACTATCTTTATCATTATATGAGCTCAATAATTACCTTATATTACTATATTATTTTGATTTATTATTATGATTACTATATTATTATTTTGATTTTAATAGGATTGACATGTGAAGAATGATATCTGTTCGTAGGCTACATTTACAGTCCGCTTATTCGTAAGTTCGTTTATATTTATTTGATTTATGTAAAGTAACATAAATTTGTACAGACTTTTAGTAAAGTATATACATTTAATTTTAAAATCATCTCATTTGATTTATAAAGTTGCAACTCCTTGAAATAAATATGAAAATACTGCTCATTTCTTACGTCATAAAATGATTTATTTTGAATGTCTCGCGCGATCATATTTTATAGTATAGCCATACGTTTTTATACAGTTATATAAATTTATTAATCTTTTATACGGATTAATGTTAATCGCCTATCGTCTATCCGTTGGCAGTGGAACATCTCATGTGACGTAAGTATGTAAATTATTAGGTAAATTGATAAATAAATCAACATAAAAAGCAATGATTTTTTCTTAAACACGACGGTGAGTGTGTAGTAAACAATTCTGTGTTTTATGAATAGGAATGCTTTAGAACATTCTTAATCTATTTTAGTTCTTGCGTTGAAAACTAAATTAATGTGGAATGTATTTTAATCTTCCAATGAGAGATAGTTAACTAGAATTTAACTAAGATACTGTCAATTATGCATGTTAAACCGGTTCTTTATAACCGTTGTCATTATAACCGGGTCTTCATTACCGGGTCTTTTAAATATTGCCATTTATCAATAAATATTCTGTTGCATTTTAGCTAAAAAATATTATTGGGCACTCTATTTAAATAAATTTACAGATCAATGGATGATAAGATGCCATATCTGTATATAAAAAACGCGAACTCTATTATGGCCTCTATCAGTAACGCGGAAAGAGATTAATGAGCAACCCTAAGGCGGTACCGACGTCCAACCACTCATGGTAGAGACGACTCTATTTGGCTTCCCAAACGAGTGTTTAAAAGCTAACGCCACATTTTTGATTAATGGCGTCGGGATCCTCGCGGTACCTGCTTTCGGCAACTCCTACAAAGGATGTCCCAACACTTAATATGTAAAGAAAACAATATATTTATGCCGATTTGTGTTAATGTCTATATTAATCTTAGCGACATGTGCATCTGAAATAGTTATCAAAATTTATTCAATGCCGATATAATACAGCTGTTTTGTATCATTTACATTTTTGTTAATTTTACATAATTATACTATTAAATTTTATTTAATAAGCTTATCTCTACATTGGTGCAAATTTGTGAGTAGATAACAATGTTTATGTTTATAATTCACAAGAAAACTTTTTGCAGTCATTGAAAGTTGACATGTTAGTGATTACATATAATGTGATAAAATATATCGCATAGTTATTTATTTAAAACACTTTTTTATGTAATTGAAAACAGGTTTTAGAGTAAAGGTTCGATTTTGCGAAAATAGCTTTATAAAACTCACCAGGAAAAATCCAATTCACTTAAATTCTTCAGAATAAATCCATAAAACTTGTACATAAATCCAGTCACAATAATTAGTTTAAATTTGCACTAAACTTGTTTGATTACAAAAATAATTTATTAATATTGTCTGTACACATCACATAATATTTAATTGTCACAAATATATGCATGTACGTATCATCTCTTTCTTGCCATATTTAATTGATTTAGTTTGAGCGAGCTCATAATTGTGTATCCAATTTATTTTTTTCACCAACCATGCCGTCTAGTCGAGACCACCAAACCACGGTTGATATTTTATTCATACCGCAGACCCTCAGACAGATTTTCAACGGAGCGAATCCAATTGTGAACATGATAGGCAAACACTCCTCGTTGAATACATGTCACAAATCAATTGGTAAATTGGACCGATTCTTATACGGCGGAAGTCAAGTTCAAGTTCCCGCGAAAACTTTTCGGACGTCACATCAAAACAAAAGTCGCGCAAACCGACAACACTGCACTGTCTTATCGGACGTAAATAAACCGTCGAGTATTTCACGAAAATTACATCGGTCGGCGTATAATGAACGTCTGAACCCGCATTGAGCTAGCTGTCAAATCTACGAGCCGTCATAGTCCGCTGCCATGAGTGGGCTCACGCACACACGCCCGCGTGCACCGATAGACACTACCACACTGACAAGCTCCAGCGGAGCGCGAACGTACGGCCACTCGCACACGCAAAGCTTCATGATTCATACATGGTTGCGCTTGTGTTGTGGCGGGTGGGAGTGCGAACATGCAGCGTGCTTTTAACGCGGTCAGACGAAATGATGCCTAACTGCAGAAGGGAATGTGAACTGTATCGGTTTTACAAAATGGCTGGTTATAGAGAGCGTACACGCGCTATGTGGCCGATCACATGAGAGATTATCTGAATGCGTGTGAATGCACGTAGCGTTGCGCTACGGATGGGCGGGAAACGCAATGGAAAGATGCGTGTTTCTGGGATCGGAACCACATCAGCAACTCCACGTCTAACGTATAGCCGAGGTTAAAATACGAGACACTTGTTGGCTGTCAGTATTTCGCTGTGATACTATACGTACAATACTGTTACAATTACTAACGTTGACTTTGTAATTCTACTTTTTATTATCCGTAGTTCTACTTACAAATTCTATGAACATATCTCTATAATTAGGTTATAGTTTATTTAACTTTGTCAACGCCTCGAGATAGAGATCCTTTAGAGTGTATCCTGTTGATTTTCAGCTGTCGCTTAATTATGCGTTTTACTCGTGTCGCGATCGGGTCGTGCGAAATTGAATAACGACTTTATGTAAATAGTACTTAAGCTCTTAATCGTGTGGCGGACACGTGCCACTCTACGCATACGAGGATACGGTAAATTTGCATTTATTTGCGTAGATTCACCGATGATTGGATGCTTGGCTCTTACCTGTAACAAAAGGAAATTCCGTTAATAAGATTATCAATATTCAAACCATATTAAAATGTAATATATAAAAATTAAATATAAACCAAAAACAATCATAAAAAATAAAATACTAAATGTTATTCATACATTGTTAATACAATAAAGATTTAAGTAGACGGGAGGTAACTCTAATATATTTTATAAAACAGATTTTGCGAAGGCTAATAAGTGTATTGTATATTTTTATTGCACTAGAACATGATATTCCCAGGGGACAGTTAATATAAGGATGTTACTTGCAAACTCCACCTAAATTGAAGGATTTTTTATTTTATTTTAACTATACATAGTAACCATTGACAAACAAAATATAGATACGAATTATAAATACGGATGAAAATAACACCTTAATTTTATACAAAAATTGATATTGTATGTATAATTATTGTACTTTATAATATTTATAACGAGTGCAAAAATTTATAAATACAGAATAAATGAAGTAGAACGATAAATTGAAAAAAATTAAAAAGTAATAATTTACATATACCTTTAATTAATAGACAAAAAGTTTTACTATTTATTGTAAGAACTCTACCCACACTTCTGTTATCAGCCAGGAAAAAAGTATTTTCAAAAAGTCGTTGGCTCCCCGTATCTACTGACCTTTGACTGCTGTATCTGGTTCATACGCAGACAGGGTCATAAGTAGTATTCCAATGCTGATAAATGGGTCAGTGCAATATGGATAGATGCCTATTGCTTCTGGTCAAGTTCAATAAAAAAACAATGTTAGATTTTATAAAGATTCTAACTTAGTAATAAAACCGTATTATATTCACACTGTTAAAATACGCTAAAATTCATGCTGTGTAAAATGTTATTTAAACTTTTTTTATAAAATGGAAATAGGAAATGAACATATCGTTCACCTGATGGTATGTAGTCACTGCCGCCGGTTGATTATCGTTTAAATAATAGTCTACTAAAACAATCAATAGACTAAGTTTCTAGATCAAATTCTAGTATGTATTGTATTATTTACAATAAGACCAGAGTTACAATGACCGTGTTTATAAAATGCGAGGTAAACAAAATCAGATGTTTCCGTGTAAAAATAACACAAACAAATAGAGAAACGGATACCGTATCACATTTATATAATAGTAGGGAGTTGGTATAAGGATTTTTTTTATTGTTAAGAAACGAGCATGCAGGCCACCTCGTGTTAAGTGGTCACTGCAGCCCATGGACGACCACGTCCAATCTCAAATAGGACAGAAGTTCTATTGTAAAGAGTGTCGTGTGTCGGTTTTATCCGTTCCATATCAGGATATGGAACCGAAAAAAGAAAAAAGAACTAGACGTAGGGTAGATAAATTAATCTATCACTAGCAGCTGTCTACAGTTTCCCCGCCAACGCAGTTTAGCCGTGACCACGAGCCATGCAACTGTTTCGAAATATCGATAACTAAAAATCAAAATGTTTCAATTGCGAGTACTCGGTACATTGTAAATCATTTTATGTTAGTATGGGAATGAATCTTGCGTAAACATAAAAATAAAAATATATTTATTACATTGTTTATGTAAATAGGGGCAGCTAGATATGATTAATGCAAATTATGTGGTTCAATTCTCTCGGTGCAATATTTTCATAAACCATGTTTGCAACAATGTAGCGAATGTATGAAAACCAACAACCATACGATGATTAATTAATCGGTCAGGAACTGTAATAACAGTAAAGTATTAAAAATTAATACTTGTACTAAAATAGACGACAAATAATACTGAATAATAATTAAAAAGATATTGGTTGAGAAAGTGGGGTGATTGTGCTTTTCGTTTTATAAACAAAACGTGGGGCATAATTAATATAAAGATGTTAAGTGTGTGTCGGATCACGCACAGTAAATTGTTCCGTAGTCAAATAAAGTAGTCGCACATACATATACTATGTAAAAGTACACATCTTATCAAAACCAACAGCCAATTTTGCATTAAAAATATTTTTGTAGATATCCAATGATAGTTTTTTTCCGTTTCTTTATTTTTTCCTGATTTTGCTACATCATCCTGAGAAAACTTGCATAGCGATCTAACTTCCAAAATATATCTATATAATAGTGTTTATAGTCTTAAAAAAATGGTTTTGATATAGGGATAGACGGACAGATGAAGCATGGGACAGGCGGACTGATAAATGGAACATCGTGAACGCGGAAAATGGACAGACGGATGGACTTAAATATGTAAAAATAACTATGTCAAATAAACATTACAAAAGATACGGAAAAAGGACCAACGGACCGATAGGCAGATGAAAAGCAGACTGACGAAATGACCAACAGACAGACATACGAATAGACAGATGGACGCACAAATAGATATATGAGGAAATTAATGATCCCTTTTTATACATTTGTCTAAGGAACCCTAAAAACAATTTATTGCAACACTATCAACGCGCGTCACTCTATAGATAAAAATTGGTAAACAAAGAGGTGAACGATTCTCTCGGAATGTTCGCTGATGGAAACAAGAGATTCTCAGAAATGTGTTCAGAAATTATTTATAAGTATGCGTGCATGTACGATACGCAATACATTTTTATATTAATCAAGCACGCGTAAAATTATAATATTTCTCAATGTCCATTCTAACACGATACTTTGTTATGGCTTTAATGAAATCTGTAGTATTTGTGTAATTAATTCATTCGTTACATACGCATTCCTAGTCTAACCACACATGAAACAGCTATTACAATAAACATTTCAATGCTCATTGTGGTTTTATTCATGTTAGAAAGGTCATAAAAATCCCTAACCTTCATTTTATATAAACGTGAAATTTGTCACTTTCTTAATTTTATTGACGTGAAAACAAATAATTTAATGTACCTTATTTTTTACACAGTGTCTGTACCTCTGGCGTAATATAGGCTAGAGATTATCAGGCTATAATTTCTTACAACATTAACTTAAAAAAAACATAATTAACATTTGTTAAAGAATACTTTTTAAATGACTTATTGCTATATAGTTCATAGTAGACACTTAACGTATTTTTCACGGACGAAGCCACGGGTTAACTTTAGTATATCATAAAAACAAACATTGCGAAGAGTTAATATACAACTCTCAGGACACTCAGCGTTCATAATGAAGACGTAACCAATTTCCACGACTCCGGGATGATGTATCAACCGTGAAATTTTAGAAAAATAGTCTCGACACTTCTGAACCGCCCCGCGAGAGTTATTACATTATTATATTTACCAAACACGCTCCTATTATTACAATTTCATGTACTCTTTTACGCATAAATTAAACTGATGCCCGTTTTTCTTTTGTCCCTACCCTTATTTGGTATTCATATTTGATATTTTGATAATACAAAGGGACGACGCGCTTTGAAATGAAAACACGAAACGTGTTCATAACTTACACAAGAAAAACCTGTTTCACGGACAAAGTATGCTAAAGATACAAATTGTGAAAGAGGCAATCGTTCATGCAATGTCCTTATCTGTCCGACCATCTGCAAACTATTGTGAGCTTTTTCGCTGGAGCTTTAAGTATTTTATTCTAACGTGCACGGTCACATCACTTCAATTACGGTCATATTGAATGAAATATGAGTTAAGTGAGGGATATTAAAGGGCAGAGCGGGGTTGTTTATGAAATGTGAACTTTGAAATATGTACACCGATACAGTACCCTTTTTAATTTGTTCAAACTATAGTACTTAGCTGAGAGCACTGTAAATATAGAGCTACACAATTTGTATTTACCTAAAAGTCGAGTACAAATTTCTGAATGTTCATAACGGTAATTTAAAATTGTTCATACTTTTAATATTAGGACGATCGCTATGACCAAATTATCATTATACAAGTTTGACCAGCTCAGAATTCCTGGTGTTTGTATAATAAAAAGTTTTCTGTTCTGGGTCTGGGTATTTGCGTACCCATTTTGCTTGTTGTCTGCCTGTCTCTGGCAAACATAACACAAGAAAACTCAGAAAGCTTTGTATGTTTTGAATTCTTTTTTATATGTAGACTTGTTACCAGGAATATTCTAAGAAGATACTGATTGCTAGATTTAGATGACAATCGTTTCAACTTCAATTGGAGCCGTAAGGAACATTTGAACCATCCCTCTAATAATGCCTGTTTCTCTTTTAACATATTTTCGGACATTATCATGGAGTATGTATCGAGCTTTTCAATGGAAAGGTATTTTAATAGGTAAGGACCCAAACTTGCCACTCACAATGCAATGTCAGTCTGCAATTGAAATAAACACAAAATCTACTGCTGCTTATATTTGCCCCAATTAATTTGTTAGAACGATTTTTCTTTTATATAAAGCTAAGTGTTATTGTAAAATTTGGTCAGAATTTTCGTGTTCCTTATTGCTTCCGCAACGAATTTCGTGCGACCCACAAGTAGAAATGATTGAACCTATCGGGCATTTGCCGGCAGCGCCAACTCCAATTTAGTTTTTCGGATTAGATACGCCAAACATAATAACATAATTGCTCTAATAACAGACTAACCTCGCCGTGCCTTACAATTCACTTTCCAAATTGGTTTATTTTTTACCCCTAGTCTGTCTAAAACTATTATGATTTATTATCAAATTTTCGTGCAGGCAAATTGTGGGCCGAATTTACGTCAGTCTCCGTTAAGGCTGGTTTCTCTTTCCAACGTTTGTTTCACGTAATCATTAGATAAGGACGCAAATATTTCTATTGTATTTCCTTAGTTAGCTGGTCGTATTACATGCCACGGTGTTTGGATGAAATGATTTACGAGCCTTTTTGTAATTAACTTGTAGGAACAATAATTAGTTGGATTAACATGTAACGCAAACGATATTCTTCAAAGTCACTAAGCTTATTAAAAACAGAAGCCTTAATTCAATTCGATAGCATCTCTGAAATCGTGTTATTTAAAAATATTAAATTATTTTGACAGCAACAAATTGTTCGTGTGGATTTCCAATGAAGATAAAAATCGTTTATTATAGAATTACTCTCATTTAAGTACCTCAAGCAAAATATTTCAAAGTGTACAAACCTTTCACATCGTTTATAAAAACTTTTTAGTTCGTACTGGATGATGCTACAGAACAGATTCAAAACTTGGAGCTTTAACGCCTGTAAAAGGCTAAAAACTTTCGAGCACATTAATTCCCGCTCAAAAACATTTGATGCGAACTATAAACAAGAAACGACCCCCAGCCACAAGCACGTATGTAGTAAGCAAACTAGAAGTACAACGTTTTGAAATAGTGCAACCGACAAATGTTCATGACAGGCGGCTGCATTAAACATGAGACCTGCCACACACTGATATTTACATATAAAACTAAGTTTTCACGACTCCGCTGAATAAGGCTGATTACAAACAGACTTTCGTATTTTGGTAATAGTTTTATATAACCTTTTTGGGAGAAAAAGTAGCAATCGATGGAGGAGCTATTGCCCATGAATGTCCAGTACCAACTTAAAACAGAATTAAAGTCCTGTTTAAGGTTGTATAAGGCACTACTGAGCAATAATGAATCTATGCAACCTTCGTCATAATTTAGCGATTATTTAGTCGGGAGTACAACTGAAATATTTGCCATATTAAATCAGTTTTATTTAAGTAATTTGTATTTAGTGGCAATTTCCAGTTAAAGACGAATATTTTCAAGTTATTACTGTGCCGTTAATTTCAATAATAGTAATAATTATATCAATACTGTAATACATTATTGTCAATTGCCATAAATTATGAAGTATTCTTACATTTGAGAAGCTTTATTCAATTTATTAAACGACAGAAACTGTCAGTAATTTTATATTACTTTAAATTCAGTAAATTGTAACATTGTCTAAAAAGCTTTTTAAAAAAAAAAATATTTCGTGGTTCACAAAAATAAATGGTTAGCAAGGCAGCCAATATTCGATATTACCTAGCTAAATCGATAAGCTTTCAATAAATTGATGTACATTTGAAATTGCCTTAAGAACTTCGTAAAAATATAAACGTTTAGACGCTTGAGCGCGTAATTATTTATATTAAAAATTATTTAATTACCTTTGTTGCCACAATGAATATAATTTTCCATTTTTGTATTCATTGCATAAAATTATTATATTTTATTTACAAATTCTATGCTTGTACAGTACCTACGTAATTACTAAGTAATTAAAATAATTCAAATTCAGTGGTTTTGTGTTTTTGCTTATTTTTAAATTAAAGCTGTCATAATATTTGGACGATAAATTATATATTTTCCAGAAATCTGTTTTTCCAAAAATTTTAATGTATATAATTTAAATATTTCCTCAATAATTTCTTGAGAGCATAAATTAAACGTATTAATTTATTTATTAATTAACGAAAATGTACCTACCTTTCGATGACTCTCTCGCTATGACTACTTAGAAATAATTATTAGTGAAAATGAGATTATTATTAATTCAATATTATTCACTTTTATTTAACAATCAGACTATGTTTTTTGCGCGTTTTGCTCACGCAGAAGTCGACATAACAATACATTTCGAAAAATGATGCCATAATATTTTTAACTTATAAGCATACATATTTGGAACAAATCTTAACAAAGAATAAAGAATATGGGCGAAAATTTTTAATTTCTTTTCTTACTTACGCTATAAAACATATCTGCAAAAATTCAGGATTCTAAAATTAAGTCTCGGCTGTGTATTGATATCTCGATCAAGAGACATTGTAATGAGGCATTCCAAATTAATCCACATGGTCTACAACGCATCTGTGATCAATTTTTAATTGAATTTCTATCTAATATTGACAAAGAGTTGATATCTTAGTGACAAATATTTAGAAAGTGATACAATCAGTACGGTTCGGACAGGCAGGTGAATCTACAACAATTGTAATCAAAAGAAATAATTATTTTATTTCGTTGCAAAAGTGTCATTGTCAGCTAAACAACATGTAAGATGACGATGATCATGAGGAGTTGTAACGAATAACCGTTATTCTATCAATATAGAATAGAATAGAATAGAATAAGAAATAATTATATTTATGCGTTATGATTCGTTACAAATGTCTATAGACACCATAACCACTTAACATCAGATAGGTTGTTTCTACTATTATTATATATACATTATTCGTTATATACACTTACGCTACAATTACATATATATTTGTAGTATGTACAACTCAGTTTATTACATTATGTGCATAAATGAAAGTAGATAGGTTTTCGTAGATACCGCGTGTGGTGAAGCGGAAAAGAGCTCCGACAAAGGACTGTGACAATGAAGCAACTTTAGGGTTGTACCCCAAATGTATGCAAATATTTACACGAAATGCTCGTGACAAAAACTACGTGAAAGGATTAATTATGATTTATATGATCACGGAAAGGCGGGTGCAACGTTAAGAAACAAAAGGATTATTTGTTATTAGTATCATAATACGTGGATTAGACGGCCTGCCGTTGCACATTTCGTAGTAGATACTACGTCTCCGTAAACGAAGTCTGTAGTCTCTGTGTTAGTATCGAATATTAGTTATCAAATGTATATTTATTTATTTTAATAGGTCACGAACATCCAGTACACTCTTACATTTCAAACATAGAGTTATACAAAGTGTTGCTATTTAAGTGCCAGGACAATTAAAGGCGACGACA
>DWON01001853.1:0-22709 GCA_018251015.1 Phocides pigmalion okeechobee
CTTAAATAGAACTTCTGTTGTATTTGAGATTGGACGTGGTTGTCCATGGGCTGCAGTGACCACTTAACATCAGGTGGTCTGCATGTCCGTTTCTAACTCTTTCACAATAAAAAAAATATACCCGGTTGTAATTTGTTTGTCATTACAACTATGTATTAAGTAGCCAATTAATACCCAGTTGTAATGACTATCACTACAAATGCTTACGTCAACAGTTGCGACGTAACGGGCGGCTTAAGCTGGCAAAGCGGGTCCGAACCTCTGCGGACCTATTAGTCTTTGAGTCTTGTTGGATAATAAAGAGTTGGCTTTTTAAATATAAAACATTAAATCATGATTTTAAACGAATATTATCACGGAATTTATAGATTTACTTTATATAACGGATATTCACGATTACGGGTTTTAAGTACCTGGAAAAAAATCCTGTTATGTTGAAGACATAACAGGAAATATTTTTTAGACAAAATAGAGTCAACTAAATGCCTACCGATGAAATAAGTTATGTGACGTTTTACGGAAGATATCCAATATTAAAATAGGTATTACTAAAAGTATAACATATAGATATTGTTGATATAATTACTTTAATTATTTCATATTTAAGTCGCTTACACATTTCTGTTCTGATTTTAATTATTACAAGGATCTCTATTTATATTAGAGTAAAAAGTAATATGTGTTATTTTCTGTGATGCTCGCACTGGATAACGATTGCAATTCCTTGAGTGAGATATGAACCAGCTCTGTGGTCACCAGCAGCGTTTGTCAAACATTTAAAATTGTTTAAGAGTTTAAATTTGTTTGGCACCTAGTAAATTTTTATTTTTATCGTGTCAGCATAATACATGTATAAAATGACATTACTTCGAAATCCTGCTAAAACACTTCTTTATTTGAACAACATCAATGTTGATATAATTTGATTGTACGAATAAATAGTAAGTACACAATTAATATATTTTGATGGTATGAGTAACATGTTCTTTAAAAAATCAGTAAAAGTGGCCACGTCATCACTTGTGACGTAACTAACGGCTTAGGTAAGTAAAATCGTTCTGAACCTCTACGGAGCTATTATTCTTTGAATCGGGCTACAAAGTATGGATGTGGCTCTGCAACTTTCAATAGGTATATATTTCGAAATACATTATTGTAATTAAGGACCAGTGAATAGCACTTTTGGGATTTCTTCATAATCCGAAAGAACTTTAATAACATCTTTTGTTTTCCTGAAGGTAGTAAACTCCTTTAATAAATGTATTTAATGATAAAACACATGTCCATGTCTACTGTAATTTCATACAAGATGCTCAATCTAAGCTTTACGTAGCTTATCTGATGTTTTGCTTAAAATTACTTTTTAAATCAAACAAAAGTTTTCTAAATGTTTATCAAAATATTAGCCTTTTATTTTTAACATAGTCTAATGTACCACTTGTCAAATAATAAGGCTATATTTAATTACACTTTATTTAATAAATCATGACTAAACGAAAATACCGTCTATTTTAAAATTGAATACCTTTAAATTTTAATATAATAAATTTTAAGATATATTATTTCTTATGTTTATCATATCTATTATAAGGAAATGATTTTTCCAATACATTTGATTTTGTTATTTACTCGTTATAAAACTAACTTGTTCAGTAAATTTACATGTTACATGACCATTATGTTCATGTTACATGTAACATGTGAAAATGACACCAAAAATCTCTTTCCATGCTGTCAAGCTTAGTAACCAATGGCGGATATAAAGGGGGTGTCCACTGTCCGGTGCGACGTTGATGTATCATGGCGGATCAACCCGGCGCGTCTGTCCACCGCCTAATCTCCATACATTACCGCGGATGTTGTTCAAACAAATGGTGCTTTAGACTTAGTTCGGGCGGTGCAACTTGTCCCATGTATGTTGATGTTTGTTTGGGAAATGCCATCTGTATATTGTTCGTGTCTACTTACTACTGACTTATTGTACTTAAGTTTTTATAAATCTGTAGTCCTGTTTGTGCCAGTCAGATTTTTCGTATTTAGAGTTAACTGTCACTACAAATATGGGTTAGGTATTATTAAAATATATAGTGCATTGAGGTAATTAAAAAAGTAGTCAATCTGAAAATTACAATTTACCACTAAAGTAGGCTATATTTTTTGATATAGTAACATTAATTTTAAAGTGCTACGTTTCTATAACATTGTACCTACTCGTAACGAATTGTATTTGTATCGTTGTCAAGTTATGAAATGTACCCATATTAACAAATTTTAAATTTTAGAAATTTCCCATCGTTCTAGGTAATTATCTCAACGTGCTATTTAAACATCTATTGCTGCGCGTTGGGAAAAACCCATAAGTACAAACGTGGCACCAAATGTAGCACTAATTGTTGGAAAATAAATAGGTAAATTTAATTTTATTAGGACCAGACATTACCGCTACTATTACAAACTATAGCTGGGGAAACGAGGAAAGAGTTGGCATTAAAAAAGTAATTGCTCAAGAATGACTTCATAATTTACTTTTACTTAAGACCAGACGTTACTGCGACTATTATTAGATGAAGTTGAGCAAACGAGAAAAGTTTGGTATTAATATAGAAATTGTTCAAACAATAAGTACGTAATATAAATTTAAATAGGGCCAGACATTAATGCGATTACAAACTGGAGTTGGGGAAACAAGGTAAAAGATGGTATTAAAAAAGTAATTTTTCAAACAATAAGTAGGGAATTTAAATTTAATTAGGAACATTATTGCAATTTCAATCATTACTGCGATTTCAAAAGAGTAGAGGAAATGGGGTAAAAGTTGGTATTAAAACAATAATTGTTTAAACAATAAGTATATGATTTAAATTTAATTAGTTACCAGACGTTACTGCAGCTATTATGAGCTGGAGTTGAGGAAAAGAGGTAAAAGTTGGTATTAAAAAGACTAGAAATTTCAAAAGTGGGTACCTACATTGTTCGCGTACCTAGCTCTCCTTTTGTTCGCATTTCTTTCTCATGCATTTCTCATTACGCTTGCTCTTTTTAAAGAAAGTCCCAGCTTCTCGGAAATAAAAGACTTCTTGAAATGCGATAAGTAGTAATCTGAGTAAGTAGGGTGCGGCGGGGGTGTGGGGTAATCTGACGTTATGTCTACTTGGAATTATTATGAATGACGTTAGAAAAGCAACAGAATCAACTGACATAACTGTTCTGTTTGTTTTTGATCTTTTTATGATAATTAATGCATAAGAGAAAACAAAAGTATCTACTGAGATAACTTTTCTGTTTGTTCTTGATCTATTTATGATGATTAATGAACAGAAGAAAACAATAATACCTACTGACTTAAAGTTTCTGCTTGTTTTTGAGCATTTTATGATAATTAATGCATAGGAGAAAACAATAGTACCAACTGACACAAATATTCTGCTAGTTTTTGATCATTTTATGATAATTGTTGCAAGATTAAAACAAACTGGCTGTTTAGCCGTGACCACGAGCTATGCGTATTAATTACCATGTAACTGCTGATATATTATAACGCTTTTATATATTATTTTTTAAACAGTTTATATAGACCTTACAAATTATACATGTAAAGTATATTTTTAGTATATACCTATCGGGTTCTCACGATTAACGATTGCTGATTTTTCATTGTCGATATTTTGAAATAGTTGCATAGCTCGTAGTCACGGCAGTAGAAACTGTTGACAAATGCTAATAGTAGATTAATCTTACGTCTTTTTTTATTGCGAAAGAGTAAGAAACGGGCGTGCAGGCCACCTGGTTTCTGTTTCAAATAGAACACAAGTTCTATTTAAGGATGAACGCGAATACGGTCCTACTCTTGAGGACTAAGATGGTCGCCTCCAACAATGTGTATCCGGCAGCCACACCTTCCTAACCGAAACACAATACATAAAGAACATGTTGCTTTACGGCGGGTTATGACGGTGGCGGTGGTACCGCCCCGGGCGAGCTCTAACGGCTCTACCATCTTTTGATAGTTCGTTTTTCTTATTTGCGCTCCATATCACGATACACTGGACTAACTGTATAGTGTATATTTACTGGCACAGAACTCGTTAATCGTGAGTAAAAAATATAAAAATTGCGCGACAATATAATTTTAAAATCATCTTTATAAAGTATATTAGGTATAAATAATTTTACTGTATAAAAGTACTTTTGTTAGTTTTGTAAACTACAATTCAACTTTCTTCAAATTTTTTGCTACTATACCTATCTAGACAAGACTGGAAACTAATAAATCTCTTCCCACGTTCTCTACAATGTCTAGAAATCGCAGATTCACTACAGAACCTAAACCACGACAATAGTCATCTAAACTTAACCCCTTACACATCCAACTCGCATAAATTTCTTTCGACAAACTAATGTCAATGTAAGAACGCCATTAAACAAATTCCGAGACCTTACATGCGCATGTCCGTGTGCGGATAAATAGATACAGAATACGTGACTGTGTGAGTCTTGTGACCATAGAGCAGGCTGTAAGTAGAGGGTGAATGATTCATTATTCTAATATTCTAATCGAATCAAATCGTTTTATTTGTAGTATAAAGTGTATTAGTTCTCATTTTGGTAGATTTATCTCATTCATAGGGACTTGCTATATTTATTAGGTTAGGTTAGGTTACTTAAAAGTTAGTTAAGTTAGTTAAAAGCGTTCAAATTAAACTGTGGTATCATTTTAATTTGGACACTTTTCTAACCCATAATGAAGTACAACATTTGCTAGGGTAAAGTTAAGTGTCATATAGAGTTATTATTCTTTATTCGTATAAAATTATATTTAGTTTTTCATTGCGTTTTTAACGGTGAGGTATTATTTAATATATATTGTTAAATAATATTTATTTCTGAACTTTATAACGTGAGTACAAAAAAAAACAGGAAAAAATATTTTTAATTTAAGGTATTACATTTTAAGTTATGAGTCATTTAAGAATTCATTAGTAAAAACGGGTGGTAAAATTTACTTAGGCCTTTCGAATAGTACTTCGATAAAAGGTTGAATGAAAAGAATGAAAATTAATGTAAAATCTAAATTACTTATTTTTTCATGAAAATGACAAATTGACAAATGAAATTAAGGCTACTTGAAGACACACAGGCGCAATTCTGTTTTGGATGGGTAATGCCTCCTAAAATCACACACATAAATCACATTTTTTTTCTCGTAGAATTTATTGTTACTTCGGAAACTGAAGTAAAAAGTAAATCACCTGTATTTAAACTTTTATTTTTATATAGCTCAATCAAACTGCAACCCCAAAACCATAAAACCCGAAACGTTACGATAACATCCCTAACTGAAACATCTTGACTGCTAACCATCTACGACACACGTGCTCTGTATCCGTACATACGTCACAGTTAAAGGGCGCATATGCATATGTGGGGGCGTATGTA
Organism: Phocides pigmalion okeechobee; assembly: GCA_018251015.1. Taxonomy (NCBI): domain Eukaryota; kingdom Metazoa; phylum Arthropoda; class Insecta; order Lepidoptera; family Hesperiidae; genus Phocides; species Phocides pigmalion. The sequence continues at coordinate 5,437 of DWON01001853.1, forward strand.
AATACGCGAACGTTAAACTGTGAGGATGTGTGATGTTGCTTCGGAGCGAGAGGTCCTCTCATTATCGACCTCAGGTCATGGCGCATGCTCCAAGATCTCTCGACTAACGAACGCCTTATTGCGACAGTGGTTCATCTGAGTAATTGAGTTACGACTTTTTACGTAGCAATTTCGCTTTTTCTCTTAGAAACGGGTCGCACGCTAATTGGGGCGCAGTTTTTTGCTCGTGTTCCTTGAATAAATATTGGATTAGCGTAATTCAGGTCAGAGGTCAATCTTTGAATAGGTTCATGTAATAATGGACTTTAACATTTGTATATCCACTGATGATGCGTATTTAACGCTAAGTCTTAGTACCTGATGTAATTACTTTGAATTAGTAAGTAAATCGATTAATTCGTTACATCGATTTTTATAAGATTGCACATAACTTATGTATCTACGGAAGTTGATTTAAAAGAGTTTGAGTTATGTCTACAAATGTTGACGAATAAGATGTTTGAATTTTCTATGTTAGGAAACAGTAAACGTGCAGATTACTTGATGTTAAGTAATCTTTTTTGTTTGAGAAATGTTTGATTCTTTTATGTTAGGGTTTAGCAAACAACCGTGGCAGTCTGCTTGACGGTAAGTAGTTGCTGCAGCCCAAATACAGTTTCAAACTGAACTGAAGTCTTTTTTGAGGTTGTATGTAAATGAGTTCGTAGCCGTGAAGATTTGATGGTCCTCTAGCATTCAAGTTTAATCGGCTGCCGAAAAAAGTGTAATAATTATGTTATAATTATATTTTTATCAATATAAGGGTAATAATTGACCAAACACTTAATAGAATGTATTTTTTACTGCAGGGCCCTCTACTAAAGGTATTAACTTAAAGGGGTGTACCCAACAATATTGTAAAACGATGTACCTACTACTTTTGAAGCAATGCTTAATTTTTAATTTATTTATTTGTAAATTACATTTTCATTGAAAGAGAGTGTGTTTTTAGAGTCTTTCGCTGCTTCTCCTTCAAAAATATATGTACATATATAATCAGTGTCAGCTTATTGACGTTCAAAATAATTATGTAGTAAGCCTACTTTCAATACAATTATTTCATAAATATATTTTATATATAATGATATTACCATTGGAATCCGCTAAGGTATTTTCCAACTTCACTTTTTGATGCGATTTTCTTACCTAAATAGTACTATGAAATTATATAAGTGCTTTGAAGTAAAAAATCCACGAAACTTAAAGCCAGACAGAGCGTACCTAATCACTTTCCGTCGAACTGTCGATACAAATTCGCCTGTGTACTATTTTCAACTGACGCCATATTAATATTCCCGGCGGGTTGTTGTCTGAACCAGTGTACAATTGATTCGAATGTGTCCGGGTTGTATGCGGCCAGTTGCAAGAGGATCAAATATTCATTAAATAGCCTCTCTTGCGGTAGATCTGACTTCATATTCTCTAGACGTGCCTGTTAATAGTTCGCCCGGTCAGCCTTATCTTCGACACTCAGACTGTTAGCGTGAGAAAACATGGTTGATACTTGATTTACTAGGAACCGTTTGAATAGTTTTAGTACCGTACCAACTTTGTATTTAAATGATTTAGTGGTTTCGGTGGCTTATTTATTCAGTGCTGCACTTGTTACAAATGCAAATGTTATGTTAGGTTCTATAACGGGATGTGAATTGCAATAGCTTCATTGTGTTGTGTATTTTCATAAAATTTCTGATTTGATTAACCCATATTCTTAAGATTTTTGTTAACTACTTTTCTGTTGTTTTGTAGAACTAAGTTTATTTTTGAAAACTGGCAGAAGAGCATGCATATCATGTGACAATACACATCACAGTCAACTTAAGACTTGTCTTAAAAAAATAAAATGTCTATCTTGATAGATATTTTAATTTGTCGTATAGAGATGCCTTGCTTCGCCTAAAGACTAAGGTGATTTCAGGATAATTCCTAATAAACTCTACTATTAAACTCTACTACTCTCCTATAACTGAAACATAGGAATTAGTTCATGGAAACCGCTATGTAATCCGGGCATCTAAAATACAAAGAACTCGGTTGGTGATATTCGGTGGCATTTACAAACGAGGCTACCGTCTCAGTCCTTGGGTGGCAACTTATCTACATTCGACCACAGATAGGGCTTTCTTGATTGAAATTGAAAGGCCTGAAAGGAAAGAAAAGTCTGTTGAAGTTCTATGTTCTTCTGACTTAAAAAAGTCAATTACATACCGATTTGTTGATGTATTATATTTAATTTACGATAAAATTGGTCAAACATTATCAGTCCAAGTAATTTGCTCCGATTCTTACCTTATATACGAAGACGTAGGAGACGGGTCACCCGTTTGTTAGTTACATCTGATGTAGACACGTCTGAGGAAATCAGACATAATGGATTGCGTTATGATTAATTATGAACATAATGCGTAGTATGAGTTTCGGTCATAATATTTCATCACGATGTTTTAATGCCCAGAAATGTAAAATTCTGTCGTGTCACTTATAGTATTTTCTAGTTACTTCTAGTAACTTGATCAATTTAATTTATGAATTTAAAGGCTGGAACAGGATGTGGTTTTAGTCAGTAAAAGTCTAAGATACCCCTTCGTTCGAGCCCTGGACAGAGGATTCATTGATTACTTCCATATTCGTATCGAAAAAAGATAAAACTTTTAAGTAATCATTAACTATCTTATATTGCTTTAGTATTTCGTTTTATTTAGCAGTGTTTACGTGTTTATTTCAATTGGCCTTAAATTATTCCATCCGTTGGTTTCAGTGCCAAAAAATGTCAAACAGGCTCAAGTTGGATTTATGTTGCTGGTAACAAAGCTGGTTCGTATCTCGCGTAGACAATTGCGATCGCTATTCAGCGCAGGCATGCAGTTCTTGGCTCCATAGCATGGCATTTTTTTTTTATTGCGAAAGAGTAAAAAACGGGCAAGCAGGCCACCTGGTGTTAAGTAGTCACTGCAGCCCATGGACAACCACATCCAATCTCAAACAGAACAGAAGTTCTATTTAACGATGGACGCGGATGCGTTCCTACTCTTGAGGACTAAGATGGTCGTCTCCAGTATGTGTATCCGGCAACCGCACCTCCCCAACCGAAACACAATACATGAAAGACAAGTGCATGTTTTCGAAATAAAATATAAACCAATTATTTTTTTAATAAAATCTATTAGCATATGGGTACGCATCGCAAAAATAAAATTGAAATCTGTTTTTAAACGTTATGTCCGAACTTGGTGTTCTATGGCGTGTCGGTAGTCAATTCGACGTTGTACAAGAGGGCTCAGTTTAACATTAGAATTTTAAGTTGATGTATGGATACTTGGAAATGAAAAAGTAAACGGGTAGAGGATATATTTGCTCATAGTTAAATATATTATTATTGTTAAACACGGACAGCGTGTCTCACGATTGTATTATAGTACTGAGAATATTTTTTACTACTTATATAAAATATTTTAGTGTGACAAATTTATTGTTAACTCCAAAGAGAACCGGATAAAGCGATATAAAAGCTTTTTATACGAAATATTCTTACAAAAGTGTTTCTAAGTTCAGGAGAAAAGATTTTGAACAATTGAATATTTTTAATATGTACAGATTCAGATTCCGAGTTTTTTGCTATTTGGCTGCGATGCTTAGCCGTCTATGAAAATTAAATAATACTATTATATTATATTAGATCAGGGTTACTACAATATTTTACAAACAGGTCATGATATTTGGTTAGAGTTTTAAATTTAATTCGATCAGTCAAGTGAAACTATAGTAAAAATTAATACGTCAATGAAATTGCCACAACAGGGACAGCATGATTATTCATTCTATCTAACTACTATTTTAATTTTCTTAAAAATCAACACAGCGGAAACCGTACAAAATAAAAAAAATGCTTTTCAATAATTCTACCAATTCACTAGGTACGTTGCCAAAGTGCAGATATAAAAATATATAAGTTTCAAACTTATAATGACCTCTTTTTTGTCTAGGGTTGAAAATACTTCGCATTTCTAAATGTCGAATAAGCAATATTCTTCAGACAATAAGAAGCGTTAATCTGTGCTAATTAGTGCAATTAAAAACGTATTCTGCCTAATTTCAGTACGTAATTGCGGTTCTCAGCGCGACCGTAAAGGCATATACATACAGATAAAATGTTTGCCAGTATTATGTGAACGTTTTCCAGACGTTATAAGCTAACAATTGAGTGATAAGTTTTTCAACGTCATCTTGACAGCTGTGAGAAACGCAACAAAAACCATTCTGCGTCAGTCGTACGTAGCAGCGTGTAATTATGATCGCATAGACTGTTTTTAGCAGATTTCGAAATAATTATGAATACAAAGAAAAATTATTGAAATTAAACAATACAGTTTGTTCTTTAAATGTATTCATTTTTTTCTGTAGCCATACAAAAGGCCAAAAGGCGGCCATCCAAAACCATGGTAAATAAATAAAAAAAAAACTAAAATGTTTTACTTCAGTTGCATACAACACCTTGTACATAAATGTAATTAAAATTACAATTAATCTTGCTCAACATCAATCACATCGTGGTTTATTTGAAAAATATTCATCGATATTATGCCTCAACCCACTATTCATGAAATTATAACAAGATTTTCGTTATATTTTTCCGCTTGTTACGCGGCATTCATTATGATTGCACGCTTAAAAGAAATCATTCATGCCTAATTATACATAGCTGACATTACTAGTATTACGGAATACAAATTATTACATACTTTCGTCAATTTCGACAATACATTTTTGTATAGGGAACGAAATACTTCTTGTTTCGAGAATTGTGGCAAACAAGCTTACAGGTCACCTGATGTTAAGTAGTAGTGACCACTAAACGGTGCAGTGACAGGCCCTGACCATCCAAATATACAATCTCAGACAAAATTTAACTCTTATCTGAGTTCATACATACATATATTCTACTAGTTTTGAGAACTAAAATATAAGTGTAACGCTTTGAAGTGTATGTGGCAACCATAACTCTCCAACTGAAACAAATCAGTTTTTTCATGACGGATTATAAGTATAATGGTGGTACTTCCCCGGTCAAACTATAGCACTACTTGTTAAATGATCTAACCAATGAATTTGCATTCAGGGTCTGGATGTTCATGTGTTTTTATTTATGTGTGTTGATGACACAGTAAATATTGTGTTTGAGTTTAGAATGTATTATCTATCTCTCCCTCGCCATCTTATTTTCTCCGTTCTCGTTACTCGCCTCTCGTCGGCAATGACACAAGTGTCTAATATATTGTAATAAGCAGGCCTCCGCAGCCTTACAACATCGTCCGGCGATAAAGTCACTCGATTAATATTGTACAATATTCGATAATTGTACTCTTATTACCTCACGATCGATTCTAGAACTGTCGGTGTTGCCATGTGCTTAATGGATTTGAAAGGCGGGAAAAAACTAGAAAGTACCAAATCACGATTCTACGCATTATCAAATGACATTTTTTTATAAAAAGTAGTGAAAGGTGACAAAGATTTAGTTTAAGATAACTCATAATCTTAAATCTAAAATTGCTTTTATGATAAATGTAAAAGAAACATTCGCAGATGTATATATCTAGTTTTATATAACTATTAAATTGTTTACAGCCTCGAATATGCCAATAATAATAGAATGTTTATAAGATAAATATGGTACGTCGCCATGTATTAGTCAGAACAGTTGTAGTTGATTACCAACCTATTAAGAATTTAACTTTTACATAGATTAGATTATGTTTGCAACTGTAGCGCTTGTTTTAATGACTAATCAACAATTCTCTCGTGTAAATCAAACGAATAAACAATAAAAATAATAACAATAATATTTTTTCAAATAGTATCACATTTGATCGGCGCTGATAAGAGGGCTGGTTCATGTTTCGCGCAAAGAATTGCGATTGCTATTCAGCGCGAGAATACAGCTAGTGTTCTTGGAACCATGCCGTATAGGCACGGACGCCCTTTAGATTGTTTAGGTTAGGTTTTTACTATAGTTAGTTTTCAGATTTTCATCATTGTAATATGAAAATAAAAAGTTAAAATCATACATAATAACAATAAGAACTCTATGGCATCATAACTTAACTAGCGGCCCAGAGGTCCAGCTTCGTTCGGGTAATAGAGTTTATATCTACTTGCATTATTTTTCATACATGCATCCAGTCATTACCTACTTGCAAAAACTAACAAATAGAGACATTATTCCGAATGACGAGTCAATTACTGTATTGAATTTAACTATTGAATTTCTCGCGCAATTTACAAAAAAAAACTTAACTTATTGTACACTAAAACTTTCCTCAGGAATCACTCTACTTGTTGTTGAAAACTGAGAGAAACTCCGACCAGTATTTTGGAGTTTACACGGACAGACGCGACGGGGGACTTCGTGTTATAATATTTAGGGATATACTTTTTTTACATTGTTATATGAAGTTTTAGACGCTGATAAAATCAACGTGTAATTTGCCTCGCACATGATTATTTTTGTGATAAATGAATCGATATGAGATTATCTGTGGGCATTTTTTATTGCCGCGACCTCGACTGGAATGAATTTGCAGTATGCATATTGAATGATAAATATTCATGATAGTAAATTGATTTATTTGATGCCAGCGATGACTGTTGATAAATGTGATCACTTCTGTACGAATGCTGCGTCAGCCTACTATAATACTCCGATGTATCCTTATCTCTGCGATCTTAAGCTCTACATACGATGTCTGATTCAATGTTATATATTTCATTTAACCCCTGTATCATGATCAATTGAAAAATTGCTTTGCGATACATTGTACAAAGTATTTGACCCGCAAATTTTAATGTGTATCAAAATGTACCATTAAATGGAGTAATGTTGCCAGAGTTAATGTTGAAAACTTCCTAGAAACAGAAATTTAGACGTTGAATTTAAAATTTCAGTCATGTTGTTTAAAATTTTGTTCATTTATTCATTTTAATTTAAATTTAATACTTAATCTTTGTCAATAAATTTAATACAGAGTTTTCAATTATTTACACAATATAAGTGACGTGTACCTTAATTATTTTTATGTCCGGGGTTAGGAAGGTGTCTGGTAAAAAATATTCCATTCTGACAGAGACACGGATACACAATGTTTATGTACCTATTTCTGTGAACTAATTCCCTCTTAATACAGAAACTTCCTATCTGTTTCTGCGTAATCTAATACAAAACTGTTTGTCGTGGCTAAATAGCACAGGCACATAAAAACATGTAAGATTTGAATAGCTATTGAACCGTGTAGTTTTACATTTCTCACTAAGAGGGAAACAGATTAATTAACTTTTTCCTTCATAAACTCGACGATTACCGGTTCACTGCTAATTGCATTATTACAATAGAACGCAATTACAATTACTTTTTCCATTTAATACTAAAAGAAGTGATCAATTCGTATGTATTTATGTATGTCTGTTAACGCATCACTCTCATTTATTAAACGGTATGGAAAATTATTTTTGTATTTGAAAAGATATTCTTCCCTTTTGATCCCATTTCATTATGAAGAGAAAATATTACTCCTGAACTTAGGAAAATAAGGGATGACACTTTGTATCGGCCTTTAATATAGGTTTAAAGGAAATAAAAATCCCTGAGGGAAATAAAACGCGGGATGCAGTTTCTTTAATCTGTTTTTTTTTAGTTCAAATTGTGGTACATTTACGTCTCGGTATAGAGCGTGGTTAGGAAAGAAATGGCACTGATGAGGACGGTGTAATTAATACTGTTTATGGTAGAAAGCACATTGATTAACGTTCTGCCTGAGAGATAAACATATCCAAGCCAATCCTACTACTATTTCTGAAATTATAATAAAATAACATTTTTATACTAAATACCACTTCATACTCTTCATACTAAGAAAAGAAAATTTATTTTTTTGTTTAATGTGGTAAATTTTTGATATTTTATATATCACATACTTTATTGTTACATATAATTAACGAAAATTTATAGGATGGAACCTATGTGATATTTGGATTAAATATTTTTATCTAAACATTAAAATATGTCCAATAGAGAAGAAGTTTTTTTTGTTGTAATTTTTTGTGATAGTACCTACAAGCTCATATTTTTTAGAATGCGACAATTACGATTCCTGTAAGTAAATATGAAAACATATTTTACAAGTGGACCTTTTAATTCAAACTTATTTTGAGGAAAATTATAAAAGATATTATTGGAATGACGTGGAGTTTGTAATAAGGCTGTTGGATCAGCCAACAAAGAGATCTCGGCACAATGGACGGATAATGATCTGTTTTTGTACATAGCGACCACAAGTCACCTTGCGATTGTCGCTTTTTGAATAAATCTTATTCTTAGGTGATATTTTTGAACTGGTAGCTAATTTGCGAGAATATTTATTATACTGTGATGGATTGAAATACACGATTGCTGTTTTATATTGTGATGGGTGCAAGTCAATGTTAGGTTTAAAGAACTTTACACATTCGTTTACATTCATAAATAAATAAAAAAATTAAAAAAGCCTTTATTTGTTCTTAAAATTACATGATTATTAACCTACTTGCTGAATTAATTAACTCTAATTAAAGAACCCCCGGTGGGTAAAGGCCTCCTCCAAGGATTTCCAAGTTTTCCAAGATTTATTTACATTATAAGACCATAATAAATTTTCGTTTTTGGATTAAGTAACAACATTTTGATATTATATTATTATATCAGGATGTTCCTTGTCAAATTATAGTTCCCCCATATGCATTCAGTTACTGACCATTAGACCAAGATGGCAGCTATTTATAAAATAGTTTGTGAAGAATGATCTCGTTAACAATAAATAACAGGTGCATTGTCGGCTGGCGGTCGTTATTAATCAACTAAATGATTGTTTTAGAAAGTCAACGTCGTGTGTGGTAATGGTTTGTAACGATAACCGCCGAATGTATAATAATAATACTATGTCCCACCCGCAGCGTTGCGAGCATCGTCGTATATGATATTTTAATACTTGCTTATTGAAAGGTAGGACAATCGGGGAGGTACCATCGTCGTTCTTATAATCCGTCGTAAAGCAATTTATGTGTTTCGGTTGGCGATGGCAGTTGCCAACTACTCTCTAGAGAAGTAAGTCTTGATTCATCATCATTACGAATTTCCAAGTTTTACGTCCCCCAAAACCGAATACTTATTATTTCAACAATTCGAATCCACGTGTCTTTTATAAAATTTAATATTTGATATTGCTTATATACCATGAATAAAAATTTCATAAAAGCAATAAAAATAAGTAATCGCCTAAATTTGGTACAACAACTATCGATGTGAATTTCAAATTGAAATTTTTGTTACAAGAATGATGTGAAACGAGCTTCCTATTGAGGTATTCTCTGAACTCTAATTTGACTATTCCAAAAAATTTAGGTACAACCAGTTCTCCATACAAAGCCGGCCCGGTGTTGCAAATGTCCAGGCGAGGGTGGCTGCTTTCCATCAGGTTGCCCGTCTGCCTTTTCTTTAGGCTCATCTGTATTGATACCAACGTACTTGATTGATTTTATGCAGCGGAAAACGTAGCGTAGGACGGCTCTTCGGTAGATGTAAGTACGACCTCATACAATTCGCTGGAGTTCGTTGGGTGCGGGCTGCGCAAGATCGATAGCGTTGGAGATCTCTGAAAACCGCTGAAATATTCAGATAGGACCACAGATCGTATTTAGTCATTGTCTCGCTTGTGACCGTAGCATGAGTAGCTGTCCAATTGAAACAAAATAGTTGTTTTTTTTTTATTGTGAAAGAATAAGAAACGGGCATGCAGGCCACCAAACGGGCATGATGTTAAGTGGTCACTGCAGCCTATGGACAACCACATCCAATCTTAAATAGAACAGAAGTTCTGTTTAAGGATATAGACGCGGACGCGTTCCTAGTCTTGAGGACTAAGATGGTCGCCTCCAATAATGTGTATCTGGATGCAATTTTCCAATCGAATTGTAATTCTATGGATTAATATTATATTTTTCCTGTTATAGACACAAAATATTGGTCAAGTATTTATTGGTCATTGACAAGAGCTCTGAAAGGTCATTGTCGTTAAATGAGTGACCGCCATCGATTATTTATATACAGCATTTCCTTGCTCCAAAGGCCACGTAGGTACATCCGGCGGTAATTGCTAAAATTTCATATATTTTTATGTAACGGTTGTTACAATCTTGTGTTACAATACATACATATAATAAAATACATATATTTAAAAAATCAAAATGGGGTGCCTTTATACACACACGCAAGAGAACACAAAACAATGTTTTTTCATTTTGTCTGTTTATCTGTATATTTGTGCACGCTAATCTTAGAAACGGCTTATCCGATTTGAATGCAGTTTTCTGTATTATATTGTGATAGCTTTCACATTTAGTCTCTTTTTCATTGAAATCGGTTAACAAATAAATAAATTATTTCAATTTAATGCAATCATCACCGACGAAGTCGTGGGCACATCTAGTATGTATATAATTTATATATGGAGGGATAAGAAACTTTTACTGTGAGTTCCAGGATAACTTAAATTATGTGTGTCGGGGATCTTTATTGCTTCGTCTTCTTTCCAAGGCATTGTCGACACAAGAAAAATCATGGTATTAGAATTAAATTGAAATATTTTTATTCAATAATCAGTGTCGTCGAGCGACTCAACCGGGGGATATTGCACCCCCTTGAGAAGCCTGGATAAAGAGGGAACTCTCGAGATCCGAATAATCTCTACCGTCTCTTCTCCCTCGAGAGCAGTTAGTACCACTGGTATGAGTAGTAGATTAGGTTTTTTATGTGAGAAAATTAGTAAACGAGCATGCAAACCACCTGATGGTAAGTAGCCAACCCATAGACATACTTGTGCAATCACAAATATGACTGAAATCCTATCTGAACTCGAACATAGATGCCTTGCTACTCCTAAGGACTAAGACGGTCGCCTTACTTCAAAGTGTAGCTGGCAACCGCACCTCTCCAACCGAAACACCAGTGCTTTATGCGGATTATGAGGGCGGCGGTGACATTTCCCCGGTCGTACTATAGTTCTCCCACCTTTCAAAGGTAGGACGTCCCCTGATTCGTTCATTGAAAAGCTGGTTAATGTATCGCTGTTTAAATTCTACTAACATTTTAAGGTTTGTAGTTTTCTCTCACAACGTAGTCATTGACGCAAGGTCGCAAAGAGATTGTAACCGATATTACTAAGTAACTTGAATACGTAAAATAATACATATAATGTAATGTAATAGGCCACTTATCATTTAGGCGTTTCAACTTGACAGAGTAAGTAATGAAACTAATGTAGTTACTCGGCTCGCCTTCTGATAATAATGTTTGTAGTAGGGAACAATACACTGATTGTTTTGGCCTTAAAGATAATGTGTATTTTATTATGTACCGGGTACTCAAGATTAAAGATTAAAAATTTTTGATTGCACATATTTCGAAGCAGTTGCATGGCTCGTGGTCACGGCTGAATACCTAATAAAGATTAACTGTGACTATGAGCCATGCAACTCGTAATTTTTTTGTTCATAAATATCTCCTAAAAAAATTCTAGGTTCTGTATTTTCTGCCGCGCGTTGATCTCTGTTTCTGTCAGTTATCTTCCACTTTTATATATAATATATACATAATCGTTTGTTACACAGTCATACTCCCAACTTATGACCAAATATGTAAACGATTATCTATTTAAACTGCAAAGAAAACTAAATAATACTTTTCTTATCGATCATACAAAAATTACCTAATCGTGACATAAGCCTAATCAGGTGTTGATACTTGTTTAAAGAAATTGGGTTAAACCTTTACATAACGGACATAATGTGCATAATGAATATAATGACCGTACGCTCGTGTTCGTGCGTTAATTCGTTACGCTGGTTAGCTGCCCGCGACATGTTACCTAAAGTAAATCGTAACAGTGGAGTAACTAGAATAATCAAGTGATCCATAATAGAGTTAGGAGCTCGCCACACTGATCGACGCTGAACGACTTGAGCCGGTTAAAAAAGGGATCAGCTAAAGGTTCTTTTGATGTGAAACGTCCGTATTTATTTAACTCAGTAAGAAACAAAACACAAACGGTATGTCGTATGTCAAGTGACGTCCTTGATCCTAAGATCAATTCGTATGACGTGATGGTAAACGGCATCACGCTCTAAACCGTCATTCCTCCTCTCTACCACTCTACTGTCTTCTTCCTTACTCTTCTTTCTTTATACTTGATTTATGTGCATTTGTATTTTCCATTTGAATATTTAGTTTATTGAATCTTATGGCCTCTTATATCACCAATTACTATAAAAACCTAACCTATACAATCTAAAGGATGTCTTTGTCCATGTGTCATAGTGCTATAAGTGCTAGATGCAGTCCCGCCCTGAATGGCGATTGCAAATCTGCGCGACATATAAAGCAGCGATCTTGTTATCAACCGTGTGAATCAAACGAGGAAATAATAAAAAAATGGTATTAGAACCCCATATTCTCCTTATATAAACGGAGGCTTGCACGTTCATTTCTTCAACGTACGTGCAAGATGTGGAACGAGCTTCTTCTTCAGTTATTCTCGAAACTATATGGGGCCCTTTAAAAGGTGCATAGAGAGCTCTCCTTCATAACCATGGATCCTGGCGATTCCTCTAGTGTTGCAAATGTCCAGACGACCAAGACTGCTTTCCATCAGCTGGCCCGTCTGCCTTTTCATTAGGATTATAAAATTATTTAAAATACATATGTTGGATTGAACACTTACTATACTCACTACTACATCACTTTTGAACACTTTGCTACTACAAAACCATACATATTGAATACTAAAAGCTGTATTATTGAATTGATATTAGATTCGTACTAATTTGGATGAGTTTGTGTGTGTGAGATGGAGAGAGAGGGAGAGAGATAAGATGTTGCATACATTTCTGCATGTAATGAAAATTACACATATTTACATAATTTTACTCTTGGTTATTTTTATTCCATAACATATCATAACAAACAAGAGTTTAGCTGACAGAGTAGGAAGTCTGTAAATCATTACATTTTATACATTGGCAATTATTACATAATTTGCTGAAGTCATTAGCTACGTGTATGTCATTGAAAAACACTACCTCAGATGTCTTACGTGAAGAAAATCAACTGACATGTCTGTCGTCGTATGCAGATTGTGTAATAAATAAATAAATAACGCTTCCTACTCTCATAGGCACACACTACGATGTATCGTTGGCTCCATACAACGATTTTTTTATCGGTGTTGCCATGGTCCCTCACAAATACAAATACATCCAGACCAAAGAAACCTAAATTCGTCGTTCAGATTTTAGCTTGCCCGGGAATTGAACTTGGAACCCTTTGCATGTAAGACCGGTGTCGTTACAGTTGCGCCACGTGGGTTGTGAGAATAATAATGTGTGTGAATGCGTGTTTTATACCTACAAACTACTGCGCTAAGGACGGCTGCTCACTTAGGAAAAATCCCATTTTACGCCAAGGACGGTAATGATCTTAGAAAAAACTTTTTAAACGCCAAGATTGACTACGCCCGTAGGATAAATCCTTTCTACGATAAGGACGACAGCGCACTTGGAAAGAATCTTTTCTACGCCATGAACGGCAGCGCACTAGGGAAAACTCCTTTCTACGCCAAGGACGGCAGCGCACTTAGGAAAAATCCTTTCTACGATAAGGATGACAGCGCATTTGGGAAAAATCCTTTGTACGCCAAGGACGGCATCGTACTTGGAAAAATCCTTTCTACGCCAAGGACGTCAGCAAACTTAGGAAAAATTCTTTCTACGATAAGGACGGCAGCGTACTTGGTAAAAATTCTTCCTACGCCAAGGACGTCAGTGCACTTAGGAAAAATCCTTTCTACATCAAGGACGGCAACGCACTTAGGAAAAATCCTTTGCTACGCCAAGGACGGCTGCGCATTTGGAAAAGTCCGTCTATACACCACGGATGGTTGCACTCAGGAAAGATCCTTTCTACGCCAATGTCGTTGAAATCCAGAACTAGGTCTATACCGAAATAAACACGTTGATTAATCCGTTTGACAATTTCAAATTATGATGATAATTACGGTCGTGTCCCAATATCGTTGTTATGTTATTATGTATTGCGATCGTTTTCCTAGTCCACGTCATATCTTGACGCTTTCTCTTAGATTTCTAGATGACGCAACTTGGGGTGGTGGTGGCTTGTGACAGTTTTTAGGAAATAAATAAAAATACCACTTACTTGTAGCTAGTGGTAGCCTAGTGATGGCCTAGTGGTGAAATTTTGACCTCTGGCACGGGTGAAATTTATTATCGCTGGCTTTAGCGGTACATATCGTGAGGAAAGCATGTTTGAAAGTTTTACCAAAAGCTTTTAATGGCTTGTGAAATTTGTAAGTTTGTAAACACACAAAATAAGAGTAAATTCTACCAATGCGCAGTTGTGTAGCGTGGTAGATCATGTTCACTCTTCCTAAGAGAAGACTTAGCCAAGCCGTAGGTCAATAATGCGTTGACAATGATGATTTGTACATACTCCAACTTGATTATGAAACCTTAGCGTTTTTGCTTTGAGGCAATCTATGGATAAACTTATCCCTTTTTATCTTCGATTAGTGATTAATTTTATCGTCTACCGTCGGTACAAAATCTACCGATGATAGGCCATAACTGTCTGTAGTTGTGATATTGGAACCGGCCCCGAGATGGTCTTCTGGTCAATGTGTATAACTATTCCTTTATTATTATAAATATAAGATTTGCGACGATAGTGTGACATTTCAAGATATACAGTTTTTCATTTTTTAAAGTGATTATTTCGTGTAGTTTGAAATGTATTTATGGATGTATGTAACGGATTCTTTGAGCACAATTTTCAAAAATTTCCAGAAGTCTGATTAATTTGAAATTAGACACGTATCAAGGACGGATGACAATGCAATATAGAAAAAAATAAATAAAAAAATAATACTTACAAAAACTAAAATAGTGTCAATAGATCACTGAAAAAATACCCCACGCTTTTTTATATTTTTTCTTCTTTATACTTTTTTAATTGGATTTTTTATAAAAGCGTATTTTTTTTAAACTATTATTTATTTAAATACATAAATTTCAAACCAGATTACATTTACTGCTCATTTATTTACATTTTTGAAATTAAGCGTTCAAAATAACGGCCGACAAATGTTGATGTTATCTAACAAGCGTCAATTGCTCTACATAGCGCCCTTCGAACCGGTTCCGTAGTAACCGGCGATGCTTATATAAGTACCAGAGTCTATTGAATTGTTGATTGCATACCTATGAAACAGAATAGTAACCGTAAGACATGGTTTATATACGATTTATTACTTTGAACCTTTTTTTTAACAATTTGATTGTGGCATTTTATATATTAGATCAGGTCAGCGTAGCGGGGGGCGGTCAAAAAATTCAAAAATATTCAAAATAACAAATATTTTATTTCATTGTAAAGTATTTACATACACTCAATGAACGTCAAGGGTACAATGTAAAATCAGTACATCGGCTTTGAGCGCCTGATGGCTAACGTTGACCGGGAGAAAAAGCCGGCAGAAAAGAACTCTCGGTACTCTTTTGTGATCAGTCCTTGATAAATAAACATTATACAGTATAACTTTAGAAAGATGGTGAGCACACGAGACAGCTAATCGTGTGTGTCAGAATCTTTTCACTGTAAATTGGAGCTTATCTCTCTAGATTGAAGATGTTCCAACAGTCTGTTGAAATATTGTGTTTTTTAACATCTGTGTATCATCTACGAATACATAGGCGTAATGTCCGTCCCTTGTAGCGCCGACGTAAATACGCTCGTACACGGTACGATCACTCGGTGTGCGAACTATAGTTCGAAGGGAGAGATACCACCGCTACCCCCATAATTCGCCGTAAAGCATTAATTGTGTGTCGGTTGGAGAGGTGCTGTTGCCGGCTACATTTTGATGCGAGGCGACCATCTACGAGTCAGTCCTCAAAAGTAGCAACGTATCTCATAGCTCAGACAGGATTTCGGTCTTGTCTGTTGTTGCACGTGGATGTCTGTGGGCAACGACTACGTAACATCAGCTGGTTTGCGTACTCGTTTGCTATTCTTCTCACATAAAAACAGCAAATAAATGTAAGAGAGAACTTCCAAACACTTTTGGGTGGCAGACATGGTATAGATACGTATAATTTTCTTAATTTGGTCGGAGATAAACAATTAGCTGAAGACACTGAGAGAATTGTGCTGTTCCCACGCCACTCGCACGAAGGCCACTTGTGAAATTGGATCGGTGTGTAACTTTGACATCTGTCACACAGTCACACCCTTGCGTTACGCAAATCTCTCCGCTTTGTTAGCATTATGCATCCTTTTGTTACAGCCAAGTGTTGTAGTTTGAGCACACTCGATTCTAGGTGAACATTACGACTTTACGGTGACGCAATGGCTTTTAGGCTTTTTGATTCGATTGTTGATGTACGATGTAACTTATATATTTCACATTACTTTAGTAATTATTGAATATATGTCTACTAACAATACTAACGTACGTTGATAAGAACTATTGTCACTAACACACTAACAAAATATGGATTTATCAAATCTGAAATAAATGTTATTATTATTATTAGTAAGAGTTAAGGTTTTGTTTTACCAAGTTCAATTGCCGTTATAATTAATGTAAGGACCATGTAAGTATACAAAGGATTTTTTTATTTGAGAAGAGTAGCATAGGAGCATGCAAACCGCCTGATGTTAAGTAGTCGCAGTCCATAGACAGCCACGTACAATCACAAACACGACCGAAATATTATCTGTGGGCAAAATTAGATACGTCACTACTCCTGAGGACTAAAATGATCACCTCGCTTCAAAGTTTAGCCGGCACCTGCACCTCTCCAACCGAAACGAGTAATGCTTTACGATGGATAATGAGCGCGGTGGTGGTACCTCACCGGTTGAACGATAATTCACCCACCTACCTTTTTGTGTTCACTGTTTTTGTGTTCCTTTTGTGGTTTACAATAAAAATAAAGTATAATTGATTTGACTTATTTATTGATAATATTTTGTTTTATATAGAACTAGCTGTACCCTGAGCGCGTTGCTACGCAACCAATTAAAATAAATTTGAAGGAAAGACATTATACAAAAATTCAATTCATTTTATTGATTT
>DWON01001854.1:0-22706 GCA_018251015.1 Phocides pigmalion okeechobee
ATTCAGATAGAGTTTTGGTGTGGGCTGTATTCTAATTTGGGATTGATGAAAGTAATACACAGATGGAACTGAACTGAATGGACCTACAATTGATGTGACACTTATTTTGAGCCTTATTTTCAATCTTGTGACTTTTGGTTTTATTACTCCTTGTATTGCCATTGCTATTGCAACTTTACACACAAAGGTTATACTAAAGGTGTGTCTCGGTAGGTGCTGGAGCGGCAACTGGAGCTGGAGGCGCGCTTCGTGGCGGCGCCGGGCGCGGGGGGGAGGGCCCGCTGGCGGCGCGCGGTGGACGTGCCGCCGCCACTGCGCCTCTACGTGTCCATCCGCATCGCGCCGCCCAAACGCTGACCGTCCCTCACGGGGTTGCCACCAGACATTACTTATAAAACCTAAATCTTAACCCTTTTACTAACAGAAACGGTTAAATAGTAAAGTTATACAACTTTCGCCGGTCACATACACTGACTTTAGTAACTTTCCGCATCTCTTTTAAGGATAGGAATTGTCGTTGACTAATCATTTTTACTTTTTCTATTAGTAAAGGGAATGTTTTAGGCGCGTTCGGATACACGCACATCGTATTTGTTGAAAGATGTGATGATACGGTCAAAAAATTAAAAGTTCGTTATTGTATTCCGTCAAATCTTATAGCAAACTTGATTTTAATGTTAATTGTTTTTTTAATTTTAACAATCTGCGAAAAACCTGTAAGACTTTCTGAGATTTAAAAATGGATTACTGTTTCATATTATTAGAAAAAAAACCGTAAAAATCAAATCTAGTTTTTTCTGCGTGTCTTCTTACTATTTCTTCAAGCATACGCAAACGTCCGGCACATTAGCACAGCAACGCACGCCGTACGGCTGGCACCCCAGAGTTCCCGCTCGATCCCGGTTTGTATATAGCTTCGGAACTTCGCTATTGACACTGCCATACGAGCCGCGCCGCACTGCCGCTGTGACGTGTCACCGTGTCCGTGTTCCCCGGTGTCGCTCCGGTGTCGTGCCGGTCTCGCCCCGGAGTCGTCCCGGTGTCGCCGCACGGTAAAAACTTAGCTTATGGTATAGGTATTAGTTAGGTACCCTAATGTTATTGATTTTTACAAGGTTTGTCTCACACGAATAATGAATTGGTCGTTGGATCGTTGGATACTTTTTGTACGTGCTATAATTAAAAAAATATATAATATGATCGTGCAATAATAAGAAATAATTTTGATTGTGAAGTAAAATATAAATCGTTTTTAGTCATGAATGTTGTGTGTTACGATATAATTCCGTGCAAAAATTACTCATAACATTATGCTTGCCGATTACACTTGATACGAGTCGAACGTCTCAATCCTTAGGAGTAGCAGCTGTTCATATAAGCTCAGATATTACTTCAGACCTGTTTGAAATAAATCCACGGGCTGTAGCGACTACCTAAGATCAGTTGGCTTACACCCTCCTTTGCTACTCTTCTCACTTAAAGTAAATAATTATTGTTAATTTTGATAAATTTCTCTTTAATTTTCATTTATCCGAAACCTGTCTATGTAAATGTCGGAATGATACGAAAATAATGTAATGGGAACTACCCTCAAGAAATACGAAGAACGAAATCAAGGTACTGCTTGCAAATGTAATATTTGCTGATATTTTGAAATTCTTTAATCAAATATCTTCGTCAAAACTGGTCCAACCATATACATGAGGACGTGGACACGACGGACGCAGGCGAGGCGCGGCCGCTCGGGACGATCTCGGCTGCAGTATTAAATTATGTGTGAGATTGAGTGCATTCGGTGCGCCACCTTTACAACTGTAGAGACCTGATTTTAAATTTAGAAAGCAGGTTAAATAGGAGTTGGGCTCACGCACCAAGGGCCGTGTATAAGTTTGTTACTCCAAAAAAATATTATATAAATCTAAATTTACCGTTTTCGATCTTTTCAATCTTTTTACAATTCCAAGAGATTTGCCGAGTACTAATGGTTAAATTCAACGTGGTACATCCACGTTTTTTGGAGAAATATAACATAACAGACATACAGGCAAACAATGACGTGGATTCCTAAAAGTTTTTCTTTTAAGTACAAAACCCTAAAAATCGTAATTTTGGAAACCATAAAATACAGATTGGCATGTGTATGAAATTTGTAAGAGTAAAGAAGTTGAATTATTTAAATTAAAAAATTTAAATAATGTTTAAAATCTGATATACGGAAATCTTGGAATTTCGAAATAGGTCTCTATTTTTGTAAAGGTGTTAATTCGATGTGAAATTGAAACCAGTTGTAAGAGCTCAATCATGTTATGATATAAATAAGACTCTAATTTGAAATTTTAATAAAAATTGTCTACGATTTTTTTTTAATTTTAATAACTTCTATTTGTTTTTTATATGATGAATAAAATTTTAAATCTTTTTACGAATACATGATTAGCTCTTATTCAAACATGTTGTACGAGGAAAATATTTAACTGGTTCTAAATAAGGATGAAAAAGGAAAACATAATTAAAGTAGATTTTAAGCTTCGTCGCCATAACTTTTCATAAATCGTTCATTAATATAACTTAAATGGAATATCGATTAATCATATTTTTAACTTAGATACTGAAAAAAATACTTATTCCGCCATTGAAGTGCCAGTGTATACAAGTAAGGATTGATTAATTATTAATTAATTAATTATTGATAGATGTAAGGGAAATTATTTATTTTTTATTTCCGGTATTTTACACGAGTCTTATTTTTGTATAATGGCATTTTACTGTATTTATCTCTAAATGCTTTTTGATTTTATTTTTAAACCGATGCAATAGTTTTGTTTTATTTTGTAAATATGTGTATACAAATGGTTAATAACATGGAAATGTAGTGTTTGTATTAAGTACGTTTTAACTTCGATGTTAAGATAGAATGGAGGAAAGAATTAATAAATTTTTAATAATATCTTGGCTTTAATTTTATTTAATTTTAATGTCCTTTTTTCTGCTTGTTTTTTTTTACTTCTGCTTTTATTTAAAATAATTATAATAGAAGTTGTTAATTGTTTTGAGGAATTATTTAAGGTTTAATCTTTCTCTTTTATCTTTAATCAATTAAGATTTTAATGCTTCACATTGTTTTTCGAAAACAAGTGGACCATATAATACGTATTATTTATATACATACTATTTTAACATTGAGCATAATTAATAAAATAGATTACTTTTATAAAAACTCATAATAATAAAAAAAAACTTAAACAATCTAAAGGCATTCCGTGTCCATGCGGCATGGTGCCAGGAACCGTCCATTCTCGCGCTAAATAGCGATAGCAATTTCCTGCGCAAGATACTTGAACAAAACTAACAAATCACATTTTTCATATTTATATTTTGTGGTAAAAATACAAATGATCCTATGTCTTAAGGAACCAGATGGAAGTAAAGATACACTTTACTACATAGTCACAACCAAGAGTTAGGTTACGATTACTAAAAGAAGAAATCCACTGTCACAACACAATGTCAGTCAAACTGTCTCTCAATCATACCAAGTGTAAAAAATAGCCAAATTCTGTATAATTTTGAACTATTTACCTATCGTTAGTCTTTCGCGCACGAACAGAGTTACTTGCATGTTAGCATTGACACAAAAAGCAGCAAAATGTCGAAGAAGGAGGAATTCTCGTGCGAGATGTACAGCAACAAGTTCTTCATGCTGTGCATGGCGGGCGGCGCCGTGGCGTGTGGCTCCACGCACACCTTCGTCACGCCGCTCGACCTCGTCAAGTGCCGGCTGCAGGTCGACCCAGCCAAGTATAAGTCTATATTCAAGGGCTTCGGCATATCTTACAGTGAAGGAGGTGCCGCTAACTTGGTCAAGGGCTGGGCGCCCACGCTATTCGGCTACTCCCTCCAGGGAGCGGCAAAGTTCGCCGGCTACGAATACTTCAAGTACAAATTCGCGACTATGGTGGACGAGGAATCCGCTTATTTGTACCGAACTTATCTATATCTAGCCGCTTCTGCTTCGGCCGAGCTTATCGCCGACGTATTTTTAGCTCCATTTGAGGCAACCAAAGTTAGAATGCAAACGACTCCCGGCTACACTTCCCAAATGCGGAAGGCTATGCCGCACATGTTGGCCACGGAAGGGTTTGGAGTGTTTTACAGAGGATTGACGCCGCTATGGGGCCGGCAGGTTCCGTATACGATGATGAAGTTTTCGTCCTTTGAGAAGACGTTGGAATATTTGTACGCAAACGTAGTTCCGAAACCTCGAGAGCAATGCACGAAGACGGAGCAGTTGATAGTCACGTTCACGGCGGGGTACATTGCGGGCGTGCTGTGCGCTATAGTGTCGCATCCCTCGGATACCATAGTATCGAAATTAAACAAGGATCCCAGTGCGACTATGGGTGGGATCCTGAAAGAAGTCGGTATGTTTGGTATCTGGCGCGGCCTCGTAGCGCGTATCATCATGATTGGCACGTTGACCGGGCTACAGTGGTTTGTATACGACGCCTTCAAGGTGTACACAGGCATGCCGCGGCCGCCACCAGCTCCAATGCCAGAGTCGCTCAGAAAGAAATTGGCGGCGAAGAAATAGGTTTATGGAGTCATGATGCGGCAGAAACAAATATGCCACGAATTGTTGCAATTGTCGCTTTAATGCCAGATACTATAATTTTGTCATTAGAAATTTTTAGATTAATAAATTTTGTTCATACCGGAGTTCTGTTACCCTTGTTTTGACTTATGTATTTGGTTTACTAGTTACTTGGTACGTAATCAAAAGATAAAGAATACGTGGCTACAATAAACAGTGGCGTCTTTCTCGAATTGCTGCGTTGCGAGCCGGCAATAACAATAATGGGAGGATTTATCCGAACATCGTGGTCCACTTACCGGACTTATCCTTCGCGGTCGCTTCAAGTGACCCACCGGAGAGTCTTACCATAGATGATACGACTTAGCAGACGAATCATTGTGTAGTGAAATATTATTTTCGGAAATTTTTAAAGAAGGAAAGGATGAAATTTATTGCCACATTTACAAGTGTGAAATTAAAATTTCAATTTTTAAATTTTATACAAAGACTGCTTGGCCGGGAATCGCACCTGGAAGCCTTTGCATGCCACGCTGGGTGTCAAACAGGAAAGGTCAGACAATTAAGAAATATCTTTGATGCCAAAGTGAAAATTTGGGCACAATATTGAAGCCATTTGTATGTTTTTTCAAAGAATAGTAAGTGAGCGTGGCAACTGATGTTATGTGGTCGCTACAGTCTATGGGTAACAACATCTAATCTCAAACATAACTAAAGTTTTATCTATGGTTGCATGTAGATGCGTCGTTACTATTGAGGATTGATATTGTCGCCTCGCTTACAAGTGTAGCCGGTAATCGTACCTCTACAAACAAAACATAATTTGCATTGCGGCGGATTATGACGACGAAGGTACCTCCCCAGCCTATTTAGCCGGTTCTAATATAAAAAATATCTTATAATATCTTATCTTTATAAGATAAGATATTTTTATTTAGATATTCTTTACGCAATGGGCCTACTGCGTATAGTTCATTGTGGAGAATTCCCGGCCGGGCTATGTTTTATAAGTGGTCGGGCCGATCGCAAACACTAGTCCTCCCATTTAACATAATCTTGGAGTTATCTGAGTGGGTCCGCTCTTGTGGCGCAGGGTCTCCGGAGTTTCAGTTTAATGTGTTTAAGATCGATATAGACTTCTTATATTGAGTGGGTATTACAATAGGAACGGAAAATTGTAGGTACTTACCATAACTGCGGTTTTATCATATCGTTATGATTAGTCTAGATGAATATAATGTAAATTGTTGTGTCATTTATAGCATTTTCTCGCGGTGGAGTAGTCTACCATTATCCAAAGCCAGCTGTGACCAGTTATTACCTTCGATCAAATTTTTGTTTGTTTATTATTTATATGTAGTACTCTACTTTCTACATATAAATAGTTTATTATCTATTTATATGTAGAAAGTAGAGTAAGTTAACTGCCACAACTAGAGATCGATGTGCAGCAGATACCGCTGAACCTAGATTCCTGTAAATTTTCTGCTTCTTTATATAACGTAAATGAGCAATAAGAAATAAACTCTGGAAAGTCCGCCCCTAAGGGTATAAAATATTTTCATGGATTTACCTTATTAACTTTCATGGATTTACCTTAAATATATTACAACTATTGTAATAACTAATAATGTATATGGTTTGCAAGCAAAACTGCGGGTAGTGCTAGTAGTATACAGAAGGTATTATTTGTCTACATTTTATAAACCAATTTAATAATACGTATCGATCGACTATATTTATTTTATATTACTAAAAACGAATAAAGTAGGTGACTTTTGTCTCAAAATATCTAACGTATCTGCTGAAAACTCAGAAACCCATGAATGTCGTAAAAGCATTTAATGTTTCCTGATAACGGTAGGAAGTTGGAACGAAAGTTCCCCCGTAGGTACCGATATATATGGTGTAATACTTGTCCGAGTGCGAGCGCAGTCACTGACTCAGCGTATGAATATTATACCGGGGAGCAGATTTTAAAACTTCCAAAACATGGGCGAGCAAATTCGAAGACATGAAGCGAACGGATAAATATTAACAACGATTCGTGTTTAAATCCTATCTTTTCAGGGCAAAAGCGGCTTTATGTATATCTCACAAGAGAACATATTGCTGCAAAGCTAAAGTCAGGTCAAACTTTTTAACGTTCACAAGTTTGGGAGCGAATTTTACTTGGGCTCATGCGAAATGCATTTGCTGCATTGCTATGTTATTATATTTTTGAATGCTCTCTGACAAACTACGGCGAGCCAAATTATGTTTCCCGTCGTAAATAAAAGTCTGTGCTGTCGCTTTTTCTGGTGTTCGTAATCCGTGTTCTTGAATGAAGAATGACAGATGCTATATTTTATTTAAATGGAATTCTCATGACGGTAAAGTATGTTTTTTTGGATAGATCTTTTTAATGTCACCTTACTACCGCGTCAATGGTGGAATGGTGAGAGTACATTCACATTAACTGGATAATCTCAGTCCTCCATGGTTCGATTTACAAAAAAATATTCTATAAGCGACGCTGATTATTCTCTATTACCGATAGGTTGTTATAGAAAGATTAATATGAGAAGATTATCGTTTGGTAAAATGAAAAAACAGTATATTTAATAATGTGCTATTTATATATAGCCCATAATGATACCAGAGGTAGAGATACTTTTGAGATACTTTGTGTACTGAATTGAAATCAATTATTTTTGCATTAAAGGACAACAAACAAATTCATTTTCTAGATTTATATAATAGTAAGAATAACGTTTAATTTAATATATTTGGGAAAAGTTGCTAAACATTATTAAAATTCAAAACTCAATTTTGTCTTGAATTCGTAAATAAAATCCAAGCTTTTATTTATTACGTGTACATCAAACGAAAAGTTGATTATAAAGTTACTTATAGGTTCATGAAACTTGCTTTTGCCTAGCGCGAGGAAATATTTTAAAAAATTACCGTAACTTACAAAGAAATCACTAATTTTATTCACTTGTAAGAAGTTTTTTCACTTTGAGTTTTTTCTTATTTAGTAACTCATTTATATTTTAATGTGGTGACAGTGTTACCGCAAATATTTCTGCTTTTTAAACGGGGTTATTTAGCTCTGTTCGATGTTGATTTACGTTTTTTTAATTGTTTAGTTCAACTCTAGTAGATGTGTCTAGCAGTTTTAAAGATGGGAGTTCGATCTGGGTGATACCACCTCCACCCTCATAGTCCGTCATAAATCTTTACTTTTGTTTCGGTTGGAGAGATACGGTTGACGGGTACACTTTGAAGCGAGGCAACCATTTTAGTCCTCACGAGTAGCAACGTATCTACGTTCGAGCTCAAATAGAATTTCGTGTTTGTGGTTTTACGTGGATGTCTATGGGCTGCAATTACTTAACATCAGGTGGTTTGCATGATTATTTGCCAATCTTCTCATTTAAAAAATTGAAATATTTTGTGACTACGCAAATGTGTTTGTTTTGATATTAAAGGTGTGATTTGATGTTAAAGACTTTTAACTATAGCAATTTATGACTGGGGTCTTGTATGAATTCCGTTTGGTCTAGACCAGTGTTTCCCAAACTTTTTTAGGCAATGCCTCACCTAACCATTTCTAAAAATTTTATGCCCCCCTATATAATTTTTGACCTTTAATTTTTTTGTTCCCTTAAGAAATATAAATGATAAGTTTTAGGAAGAAATTACTGTTTTATGGAAATATAGCGGAAAGGCACGTGTTTATTCCTATTCATTTATTTTATCTAGAAATAAGTGTATTAGGATTCATAAAAATAGTATAGTAGCAAAATATGTCTTTTCCGACACATTGAGCGGACGTATTAAAAAAAAGTTGTTTTTTTTTTAATTTGTCACCGATATTTAGCATTGCATTTAAATAACCCACAGCCAAAGGATCAAAATCGTGTCTAGTTCATTTTTGAATTGCCCCCCTTAACTATCAAGTTGCCCACCTGTGGGGCGTGGGCCCCACATTGGGAAACACTGCTTTAATGGGATGTGACAAAGAATATTACAAAATGGCAAACACAAGGTGCCTTTTATCTAGGCAAATGTATGGCCTAGACCAGGAGTCGGCAACCTTTTAAGACAGAAGAGCCAAAAGTTGCAATTTGACATTTTTCACATATTTTAAAGAGCCACTAAAATATGTTTAAATAATTTTTGTTTGTCTTTATGTTCCGATTTCAGGACAACTTTTACTCACAGGTAAAACAATTGAAACATACAGAATATAAAATAGACAGTTATATTTTTGGATACTTTAACAATAAAATACTTTGTGTATGGAACTGGACAGCCAATACTTTTAGACAAATGACATATAGATTTTCCTGATTAACTTATGGCATAAACCTATATCAAGGGTGCTTTAGAAATGAGTGCCACTTATATATATTTTATAAAGGTCAATACCAGAATTCTTTACAACCAAGAAGACTAAATTACACTGATAAGATTTTTTCAAGAGGTCAAACCTCTGATCAATTGTAAAATCAACAGACGATGACTAATATGTATACTATGCTTAAAATTAGATGATAGTTTATAGTACTAATTTTTTTTTAACTGCAATTAAGTTTTGAATTTCATTAAAAGTATTATAAAACTCACTTTATCAAATTCTCAGTTTCTTGTAAGTGCTTCTGTTCAAGATGTAAGCGTTCTGCTCTCAATCTTTTAATTTCAGCTTCATACTCAGATCTTATTTCACCTGGCAGACTTAATCTTAGTAATGGTTTTTCTGAAATTATTAACATTTTATATATAAATTACAATTTACGTCATGTGCTTTTGTACATTGAAGTCATTAGTATGTGGCTATTAGTATCCTTTAATTATACATATGCATTTGTATAATGTGATAGCTATTTTCTCTCTTTTTTATGCCAGAAGAATGGCAAACGAGCATGCAGGCCACCTGATGTTAAGTAGTCGCAGCCCATAGACATCCACAAACAACCACGAACATGACCAAAATTCTATCTGCACTGGAACATAGATACGTCCCTACTCTTAAGGACTAAGAGGGTCACCTTGCAACAAAGTGTAGCCAGCAACCGCACCTCTCCAACCGGAAACACAAGTAATGTTTTACAGTGGATTATGAGGTCGGCTTTACAATATTAAGCAAATATACCAGTAGAGTTAATTTAAAGACAAATATAAATTATATACTAAGTTTGCATTATGTACGTATTTTAAAAACTAATGGCTTACATGATTTTATTTTAGGTTGATTGGGCAAGCATGTTTGCAAATGATTAATAAAAAAGTGGCAGAACCTTAATCATAATAATCTTAAACAATTCGAACTGAATTTCATTGTGATTTCCTGTTTATATAACTATGTATGAAATAATGACGTATGTGCATTATAATTGGAATATATTCTTATCTCATGTTCTCTCAGTTCAACACCACATGCAAGAAGTAACACTAACTGTGGTACTCATATTTATATTAGTCAGCATTACTAACATAACTACATGCCAATTGGGATTGTTCAGTCTTGTAGTGCGTACATAAATGCAGTAATTGTGTTTGCCCATAATCTCATACAAATTTGTATTAACACTACAGCTGTATATAAGTAAATGTGCATTACATAAAGTAAAACGCAGTAGTTGTATTTCCTGCAATTAAAGTGTTATAACTGTAAACAAAAATATGGTCTTATATTTGTAACACTATTACATTAGGTAGAATGTACACATCCGACGCACTTTCAACTGAGTATGTACACGCATGTAATATATTTTTGTAGAGATGTTATAATAAAAACATTTCATTTGATTTCTAAAACATATTTGCCAACTAGAATTATTGGATATTTAATCACTTGTACAACCCTGGATTTATTAATTATAATTTATTTAACATCAGCCCAGTAATGTTAAGTGCTTGGTACCTATCTGTACTGTAACTTCATTTCACATTGTTTTTGCCCAATACAGTTTAATTTCTGCCCTGAATGTAATATATGGCATACCTAAACACAAATAAAATCTATAATACTATGAAGATTAATATACCTCCGTATAATATCTACATGTCACTATCATGACAATAATTAGTGTAACAGAAGTACAAATTATAGGTCAAGTGGAATTATAACAATGAAAGAATTATATGCCAAAATCAATTTGTCCGGTCAATTTGAGATTACTAAATTTCAAATATCAATTCAACTCTGGAGAACTTTCTTGCAGGTAGATTTGCTCTTGGCTCTGACCATCCAGTGTAATAATGAATAACATTGGCTACGACTGCTTTTAATAGATGTTTTGTCATCCATACTGAATGTAGAAAATTCTCTTCAGTCGAAATTCAAGTATCACAATGCGAACATGATGTAATTTTGATACTTTTTTAATACATGCTGCTTGTAAAAATAGGTTTACTATAATAATTAAAGTAAATTTACCATACATAACAAGGTACAGGCAAAAATTGAGGATCGACCGACTTGTTTGTAAACATTGCACTTCCATACATAACTGATACCATACACAACACAACCCACTGTAGTACAGTGTGCCAAAATCCATAAAACTTGTTTAATATTAGCTTGGAAATTTTGTTTAGTCCTGCGTTGGTTTTTTTTTATTTAGTCTTGTCTATGTATATATAATTATATCTTTAAGTAATGATATAAATGTGTGTTTTTACCTGAAGGCAAATCTATGTCTTCTCCTCTTGATTTCTTTTCAATTTCTTCTGCGAATCTGTTTTTGATGAATTTCCAAAGTTCAATATTTACTAAACATTTTTGTTTTGATGTTTTTCTTAGCCAGGACCCAATTCTCAATCGACATAATGGGCAACACAAAGCATTATTTTCGATGCTACCGGAAAAACAACCTTGGCAAAAATCATGATAGCATGGTAGAGTAACGGGTTCTATGAGAATTGACTGACAAACTGAACAAATTACATCACTGAGCTCTAATTTTTCCAATTTTAATAATTTATTTTCATTTTTCGACAGCCGCTTCTTTGACTTGGCCGCCATTTTTGACATTGTTTTTTCATTTTCTAGTAGATTCACAGATGTTTTTACGTATAAAAATCTGCACAGGATATAACAGGAAAATAATTGCCAACACCAAAAAATAATATATAATTCAGCTGCATCAAAAAAAAAAAACAATAAACATAGTTTTCCTTTTAATCAAGAAGTAAATAATCTATTTCAAAAAAAATATTTGAAAAGGACGGGGGTTTAAGGGGTAGCTAATTAATTTAATTTACCTACTGGTTATTATATTTTCTTATAACCTTAGCGACAATGTTTTTTGCTCTGTGGCTTTGGATGAAATATAAAGGTTACTTCACATTTTAGGCATGCCTGTAGCGTGGCAAATTTATACGGTTATAAGAAACCACCAGAATTAATATATTTATTTAAAAGTTCTAAATATAAAAAAATAAAATAAAAGTAATTGGGTATATCAGAACCTATTTTTATGTACTTATAATTTGTTTAATAATTTTATAGAAAAACAATTTGCTAATGAAGTCGTCGTAAAAAGGATTACGTTTCATGGCTGCCAACATTTTAGTTGTAGAAGCCATGTTGATATTTTCTTTCTTTTTTCGTCATGTACCGACTCACATGTAATTGAGAACGAAAAACGATAACACGAGAAACCACGAGAATATGGTGGTTCAGAGAGGATTTTAGATATTGGTGTTCTTTTGTCCTGATTGCATTGTGGTGAACTCAAATGTTGAAGTGTCCATTGTAATTTTACAAACACAAGACAATACCTCTTACGGAAATGTCTTCAATGCATTTTGTGGTTCATCCTTTACCTGGAACAGAGGATCAATTGATAGATAGGTAAGGCTATTATTCAACTTTCCATTGGACTCCATTACGATGATCTAATGAAATCCGACTTATATTTCGAACAAGATTTGCAGGATGGGAAGGCATTTTTCATGAAAGCATAGCAGATGCCCACGTTTCTTTTCCGTTATAATTATTTTTTCGTCGAAAAGACCTGACTCATTTTAGTTTCATATTCTTTTCTGGTAGACTATGGAGCATATTTTAATGGCGTATTCTCACGAAACTATAGCAAGAGAGCGATCAGTTTGCGAACCCCGTTTTCTCGTTCGCTCATCGCTTGGATAAAACAATTTAAGAGAAATGAAATTAAATGTTCTGCTATTTAATTGCTTCATTCATGTTATATAGTTTGGGACCACTATATTTTATGTATAATGTCACGTACATATAATATAAATATACAAAAACTTATAACTGTCGCGTAAATACGTAACTTATCTGAACAAAGATTATATTTATTTAATTGATTTTTACTACTAATGAATACAAAATGATAAATTACTAATTGCAAGTACCTACATATTTACTAGTTTACAAAAAATGATAATGGTAATGAATGAGCAAATAGTCAAACACAAATGTAACAGGAATTGAAGTTTGGGTGATATAAATAAGAAGCTTTATCCAATAATATGAAGAAAAGCACACAAAACATCTGTTTATACAAATGACAAATAAAAAATTAATAGTAAATAATTGAGTTTGTAGATGTGTGAATTTAATACAAAATTTCATGGATATTTTCATGCTTTTGATATGCAAATGGTTTAGGATTTTTTAAATATAGCTTGAGCTTGGGATGATTATTACGATTAATAAAAAGTATCTTATTTGTTTATTAATTGATCAGCGTTATTACCCAAAAATGGCAAAATTGCCAGCGATTACATTTGACAATAGCTATAATAGAATGGAGGTACAATAGTTATAATAGGTGGTTTCACCGATAAAAGTATAGTTCTTCGAGTAGGGGATACCACCCTACCATAAAGCGACTCTTTTGTTTTGGTTGGAGAAATGTGTTTACCAGCTACGCTTAAAATCAATGAGACCATCTTGACCCTCTACAGTAGTAACAAATTTGGGGAACAGCTTACATATAACAATAGGCCTCTTTGAAGTTGCATGTCTACTACTTAACATCAGGTGGCCTGTATGCTGATTTACTACTCTTCTCACATTAAAAAAAGACATTAAAATTAGTAAGCCGCTATAATTGTTGATAAGCATTTAAATAACAGCCAAAATGTATTTGACTATGGGTTGAAAACCAGGGTTAAGTAGTTTAAATATAAAATATTTATACAAAGTTAGCTAATTTTTAAGACTTCTATTTGTGGAAGGTAGGAATACCTATAACACTATTGCCCATGTCTTACTTATATGAACTTGGAATATGAAATTTTGCCTTTTGTCGTAAACATATTATCATATTTAACTTTGTTTATTTATTTTTTTAACGTGAGACGAGTAGCTAACACAAGTAATTCTTTATGGTGGGTTATGAGCTTCAGCAACATTATAGTAGATAGTGGAGTACAATATCATGAATACTCTTATGTTATATTGATATGAGCTCCAAGTCTGTGGGTAAATACAAAGTCTGTGTATTCATAGACATTACATGGATGTTGAAAATCTTTGGTGAATTACGGGTATAGGGAAAACCTCTCTAATTTAGTGCTGACTTCACACTACTGACTTGATTATAAATTTGTAAGCTGCAGTAAAAGTGTTAAATTAAATTTGAAAGTCCTGATGTACCCTTACAACAAAATAAGAAAAAATGGAATTGACCAATGTTATATATATCATTTATTATTATTAGTTATATGCGTCATGTACATACTTATACAAAATTTAAAAAATAGACAATTAATTATGGATCCTATCATAATTTTTTTCCCCATTTAAATGGGATCACACATGAGGTACTTTCATCCCAAAAAAAAAACAATAATCACTGCAAACAATTAATATTTACCACATAAAAGGAAAAAGATTATGATAAATTAAATACCTCCCTTTATTTTTTTAAAGTTTAAAATAATTAATTAAATCATTTTTTTTATAAATTACCATTTTCAATGTAACTGCAAGTGGAAATCCAACTGCTTAAAAAAATTGTTATACATATCTATGTGTAGGGATTGCTGTTACAGAGGTATTTTTTCGATATGTTTGATATGTTCATGGTCTATTTCAAACAAATCAATATATTGTGCCATAAGATAGAAATAAATTTGTATTTTGTTTTTTTTCCTCTTAGAATGTAATTTTTTAGTCATTATTTAATTATACATGATTATTCATTTTACAATTTTTAAATGAAACTGATATACCAAATTGTTATATCATAACTACAAGTTATGCTAAAGAAATAGACACTCGAGAGGGCAGTGCCTTCTATAGTCTGTTAATAACAAGGATGTTCCCAATTCAGCTGAATAATTTTTCTCTATAAAAATACATAAGTTTCCTTCATTCTCTCAAAAAGCAAATAAGGAATAACTTCAACACCAATAGATCAAAATTTTGAGAAAATTAACATTATGGTGATTCTCCTACAAATTAAAAATAGTGATAGGGGTATAAATACAATTTTGTATTTGTGTTCATTATGAAAGATTCTATCTACAGCAATATTGTTATTATCTAAATTATAACTATTTGTTGATTCAATGCAATTCATATGCATTCATTTGTTAAAACTAACTGCACCCTGTTGTTTCTAATATAAAATGTTAATATTAATAGGACCTGTACAATTAAACAAATAGACAAAGATATATTTTGACTTGATAATCTTATGTAATCTTCTTCTTATGTATATAATATTATTAAATTGATAATTTTTTTAACAAATAAAAGAACTATTTTTTCATTGCTGTTATTGTCCTTTAAAAAAATTATGGTAGGTAATAAAACTATTTTTTAACTATACAATTTATTCATGACAATCAATTCTAAGGTTTGGTGGATACTTTTATTCAATCATGATTTGACTAGGGTAGTTAAATCACTCTAGTGTCACCGATGTGGCTTAAACCATCAATCACTTGTTATCATCATCACTAAATACTTAAGGTGCCCTCTAAAGCATGAAAATGCACATTAAATTTTGTTATTACTATTCAGTCACCCATCCTTTCCTTGACAGGAATCAGTTGCTTCTCTTCTTAGATCGACTACAATCTACTCAAGCTCTCAGACTATTTATGTTACTGTTAATATCCACTGCTATTTGTGGGTCACTCACCACCCTTAGGATAGGTTCAGAGCACACTCCACCATGTTGTCCCATGACGAAAGCCACTAAGGGCAATGTTTAAGTATTGTTATGTTAAAGGTGGGAGATCTATAGTTCGATCAGGGAGGTACCACCGCCGCCCCTATAATCCGCCGTAAAGCATTACTTGTGTTTCGGTTGGAGAGGTGCGGTTGCCGGCTACACTTTGAAGTGAGGCGACCATCTTAGTCTTCAGGAGTAGCAACGCAGCTACATTTAAGTGTAGATAGGATTTGGATCATGTTTGTGGTTGTCCACATACAAATGTCTATAGGCTGCGACCATTTAACATCAGGTGGTTTGCATGTTCGTTTGCTACTCTTCTTACGAAGTGCACAAAAAGATAGAAAGATATGAATGCTATCATCACAGCCAAAATTGAATCGAACCACACTGGAAGTACCTCCATTTAAATAAAAAGAACCATCAAAAGAGGTTCATGGAGTTATGAATAATTTATTTATTATAAAAACAAAAAAATATATATGCCAAAGAATTGATAATCTTTCTAATTTTTAGAAGTCTATTAAAATAAGTTGTATTCAGAATATATGAATATCCGTTTCATTAACTCAGTCATTGCTCAATGATGAACAAGATTATTTAATAACAATATGAAAAGTAACAAAAACGATAGTTTATTTTTATGAACAACTTTATTTTTATGAATGCAACTTGTGCATAAAAAAAAACTAATTTTCACGCATGCTCTTTGTTTTGCACTTTCAGCAGCTGTGTCAAGAAATGTTTCTATAAATAAATATTTTGGAAGTGTTATACACTTACAAGTGTATTTAAATCAATGTAAATTACTGCACAACCTTCTTAAACCATATTGATACATAATTGTACCTACTTCTTTAAGAACATATGCATTATGTATTTAGCTGGAAATTTTCCAAAAATTGTAAAATAAAATAAAATAAAGTATTGTTTTACAAATAATTTTGTTTGTTACAGGCTCAAAGAAGTAGCTGAGCGTTGGAACAGATATGGGACGGGGGCAGGGTCTTCAGCTCTAAGCTCACTGCGGGGAGTCCGAGCAGTAGCTGCAGGCCCAGCTCACATTGCGTGTTTATTGGAAGATGGCACGATATGTCGTGCAGCTTTCTCCATCATTCCTGACAGATTAGACTTAAGCAAAGCGGATGCTAGTAAAAATGGTGGGAATGGTGGAGGAGGTAGTGGGGGTGGCGGGACAAGTGGGGGAAAACAAGGAGGAAGTGGAGGCGGTTGTGGCTCCAGGCAGCAACCGCGAACTAGGGCTAGAATAATGAGAAACTCTATAAGGGCTGCTCCAAGCTCTCAAGGTATATATAATGTACATAACTATATTTGGTATCTATAGGTAGAATGTATTGTTAGCAAGGCCTTCTTGTATATTTCAGATTCAAGAATTTAAAATAAAGTAAACCTAAATGTTAAGTATGGAGTCTGTGTGTGGATTTCCTATGTCTTTTACTTAAATTAATTATCAAATCTGTAGTTTATTCTTTTATATTGAGAACAAAACATTAATTATTAAAATAATTTGTTTTGTAGGATCTACAAGTCGTGCTACAGGTGTAATAATCGGTGCGCCTGGTTCTGGACGGGTTGTGTCGGCTGTACCCGCACCGTTCGTACCTGAAGATCTGGTGACGCAGGCACAGGTGGTCCTTCAGGGCAAAAGTCGCAGCCTCATTATAAGAGAACTACAGGTAAGATAATTGATAAAAATAACGTAAACGATTGATAATATTGGGATATAAAGTTTTCATAATAATTATTTTCAAAACATACAATAAATTTCTGTTTTGGTCCATAGCGTACGAATCTGGATGTGAATTTGGCCGTGAATAACTTACTGTCGCGTGATGATGAGGAGGGAGAGGAACCGGAGGGCGGAGAGGGTGGAGACGGCTACGTGCCCGAGGACCTCATCTCCCTGCTAGACGGCAACTTCCATGCAACGCAACAGGATCATCCGGTCATCATTGATGCTGACGCCATGTTTTCCGAGGACATCTTCGGGTACGCGGCTATCAGAAGGTATACCTATCAAGCTACGCTCCTGGGCCTCTTCTCCTCACTCCATAGTAATTCTAGACCTCAACCCAATCTCTAGCACGCTGACAAGCTTACGCAGTTTCCGTTTCTGTTCTGTGATTGGGTGTTTTTTTTTACGTTATTTATCAGTTGTTTTTGTTTAGTAGTTTTGATGTTAGGTGTTATGTATGTAGCCACATCATATTCTAAATTTTATTGCGACAAGACAACAACACCCGATAGATGTACAAAAATCCTAGGTTGTCTGTTGACTTAACTAACTTAATTGGGATCAGCATAATTACAGAATGTAATATTTGATGGGGCTACATGCAATATTTAACAAACATTCGGGTTTTATAATATTTATATTACATCATAGTCGTAGCGGTGGTGGCGGCAGCAGCGGCGGCGGACGCGCGGGGGCGAGCCGCGAGAGCAGCAGCTCCACGCAGGAGAGGTCGTCGGAGTTCAGCCGGTGGCGCGAACGACAGTACTTCGGTCCGCGCCGGTGGCTCGAGTCGGCGCTTCGGGATACTTCCTGGGATAAGGATGGAGGTATAATTACAATGACGTAATAGTAATCAGAATAATAGTATAAGCTGAAATATATTGTTATTATAATACTAAATCCATATCATTTTAGGCAATAATATTTTTATAATTTTGCAATGTTATTTGTGTTATTTGTGTCACATCCACAATAGGGTTTAATAAGCAGAATAACGATTAAAATCTCTTGTAGTAGAAAACAAAAAGAAGGATTCTGCAATGACGGCGTCTCCACTGTGGGTGTCCGAGGAGCTGGAGTACTGGGACAGCAACATTCGGTTCACGCACATCGCGGCCACGTACAGCGAACTGATCGCGATCTCCACGCACGGCCACCTACATCAGTGGCGCTGGGCCGATTCTCACCCGTACCAGCGAAACGACGTAAGTATTATCTATTCGTACAGACAAGCGTAAAATACTCTGGCTTCTTTTGACAGTATGAAAATCTTTATTTTATAGTCTTGTATTTTATTTGGCAAGAGAACTACTAAATAAATCTGCAAAATAAAATTTACTTATGTGATATCTGTTCAAAATGGAACTGAGAAACATTGGAAAGTAGGTTTAATCAAAATCTATAGGATACTTAGAAATTTTCTAATCATATTCTCAGTCATCGGGTTCGAGCAGCTATCATCCGCGTAGCAACTGGCTGGGTCTATCTCCCGGCGAGCGAATTATTAACATCAGTGCCGCTGGCATTCGCGTGTCCGTACTTACTGACAACGGACGCATTGCGACATTCCTCGATGAGTCGATTGGTAAGTCGTATTAATATAAACTCATGTATACAACAATTAAATTATTATGTATAAATCGGAACCTTTTACCATCTAACCCTTTGGAGGAATATCATACAGATGATATTAATACATAAGAATTACATACTAATTTTCCTTCTCAACAAATTTATAAATTGAGTATGCTCTCAGATTTTGTTTTAAATACTATTTGGTATTGTTTTGCATAGGTAGTTGAAAAATGCATTTTTTATCATATTTTGATCACACAAATATAACAAGCAATGATTCTTTACTATAAAAGAGTCAATATTTCTTAGATAATACTGGCTGTTACCTTTCCTTAACTAATAAAAAAGAACTTTTAGCGCACGCGCCAGGTGCAATCCGGTTGGAGCACCCTCTGCAGACATTCTCGGAATTTGGAAATGACAAAGCAATATCTCTGCATGTTTGTTCACTTTACACCGTGGCAAGACTGGAATCGGGAGTGCTCTACTGGTGGTATGTAATAAATTATGACTATTATATAACATATATGTATTTATATATATAAATGCAGTGATTGTGTTTGTTTGGTTTATTTTTTAATAATGTCATGGCCAGAGCGATACGCCGGCATAAAAAGATATTACATACTAAATATAGAAGTTTTAGACACACATTAATGTATACACATGTATATCTATACATCTGTAGATAATAATGTAAACTTATTTATTAGATTTTAGTATCAACCTGAATCTGTAATATTGTGGATAATGGTTTTTTTGCCAACCTGATTTGAATTATTCGCTGTTGTCCATGAACTTCCATATATAGTTTAAACATGAACTGCAGTCTTTTTTTTAAACTTCTAAAAGTGAGAAAACTATAGTTCGACCGGGGAGGTAGCGCCGCCGCCCTTATAATCCACCGTAAAGCATTACTTGTGTTTCGGTTGGAAAGGTGCCGGTTACACTTTAAAGCGAGGCGACCTTCTTAGTCCTCAGATAAAAAGTACATGCATTGCTACATCTGAGAAATGAAATGGCTGCCTCCAAACGTCTAAACATGTTACAATACTTCAGGGGCGTGCTGCCGCTGGGACAACGTGCGCGATTGTGGGAAAAGCACCGCGCTCGCTCGCGCAAGCAGCAGCGCGGCCATTCGTCCGCCGCGCCGCAGGACCTGCAGGCGGGACAGAGCGTCACCATGAAGAACGCGCCCATGTACCAACCCGGCGCTATTGGTTAGTATGCTGGGTCATTAACATGCCAAGATATGGTTTTATACACTGCCATAGGGAATTGTAAATTAAATTCAAATATAATAGACAAGTGTGCAAATTGTAATAGGAAGGCCAGATAATTTTTGCCACTGGGGCTATATATTGACAAATTTATTCAACCAATTTTTAAATATTATCAATCAATTTGGGAGCAATTATTTAACATGTTTGTATTAAATGACTATATACTAGAGTGGTATTGTGATCAGCGATAAAGTCTTGTTATATAAAAAAAAAACAGTAATATATTATATCTTATATGATATTATCTTATTTCGAAATAGTTGAACATATTGTTGTACTATATTACATTCACATAATTTTTAATTATAACAGGATTCAATATGTCGACGGGAGTGCCGAAAGTGGGTATATTGCAGAACGCCGCTTGGAATCTCTCAGACATGTGTCGTTTTAAACTGCTTCCACCGCCGCAACCAGACCGCTCGGTGTCTGACAAAGATAAGAGGGATTTGCAGGTAACCATCATAATTACATAATCCATTTGGCGCAACAGATATACTTGCGTTGGACTTTATGTTTTAATTTTGCAAACATCTTTATAAGCGAATCTTTAATTTTTTACAGAATCAGTCACCTTTGACTGTATCTTCAGTGAAGGCGTCATCGTCAAGCAGCAGTAGCAAGGATGGTGGCAAAGATAGCAATAAGGACATGGCCGATCGCCTCGACATGCCACCGCCACCGAGCCCTGCATCGTCTACTTGCAGTGACACCAGCACTTCACATAGTCAGTTGTTTTTTTATTTAAACATACTTTGCCCTTTATTGCTTAATGTTATCTTTTGTAAATTACAGGATTACTTCATTTTCAGAATCGATTTTCTTAGATTTTTATTCACTTTATTGGACCCATTTCAGTAAATTAGATTTTTAAATTTAATAATCATCTATTAATGGGTGGATACTGGTCATCTTTGTATTCTTCTTGATTATTGTTGTTTTGTTTTATTAATTCGTTGTTAATACTAATAGAACGTGCCAAACGCGTCACCGTACGAGGTGAAGAGGGATCGTCTAATGATGGATCTAAGCGTGACGAAGAAGAATGGCCGCTAAAAGAAGTAGTGTTCCTAGAAGACGTTAAGAGCGTTCCTCTCGGGCGCGTACTCAAAGTTGACGGTGCTTACGCCGCCGTACGATTTCCGACCGTCGGCAAAGATGGCAAGGAGATCGTTCCTTCTACTCCTGATGATTGGACGGCGCTGTTGCAAGATTGTCGGTTGGTTCGCAAGGATGATTTGGTAGCGGTTAAGTGGGGCTCTGGCGGCTCGGCCGGACCTCGTGGGCCTGATTGCCTGCAACGCTCACCTAGAAAGATCGCGCTCCCGCCTGATCTACAAGTGATAACTATTGCTGTAAGTATCAACCTACATCTACTAAATTTATTTTATTTCTAAATTAACAATGAATTAAATTAGAGTGACTTGTACATTTTTTTGATATAATTTAGTGTGGTATTTATGTTACGTTATAATTATGTTTTATTCTTAGGTGGATAGCCGCGGCGTTCACGCAGTGGTTCGTCGTCCGGGCGGCGCTCTCGCTTACGCCGTGTACGCGGTGGGGACAACTCGCGCGCTCACCGATAGTACGTTTCCTACGGATAACAACGCTCTTTTGGGTTACTCAAACGGACAGGCGATACAACTAGCTACTGCTGCAGAGGTAGGTATTTTTAAATTAATTACATTTCGCAGTTTGCAGTTTTTTTATTATCTTATTGCAAATACATCCAACATTTCAGTGAAATAGTTTATTGTGACAATTCCATACGTTTCTATCAGTTGCTTGCAATTAAATAGCATTTATTGGTGCAAGGTAAGCCGTCACCGTCACCGATTGTAAATTGTACATTTATAACAGGATGTTGTGGTTTTTTAAACTTATAAATAAACAAAACGAAATTGCACGAGACTCTGCGACAAGCAGGTTTCAGAGCTATCTTAAATTATAGCTCAATGATTGACTTGTTAAATATCGTACTTGTTTGTAAAGTTGGCATAATATTTTGTATTTGTAACAGGGCAGCGAGGCGGTGGTAATGATGTTGGACGGCAACAGCGCGCTCTACCCGGTGGCGCGAGACTGCGTGGGCATGGTGCGCGAGCCGCCGCCGCTCAACCTGCCGCCAGCGCGCGCGCTTGCCGCACACGCGCTGCCGCTGCACCCGCACGGCGCCGCGCTGCCCTCTCACTCGCACCACGCCGCGCTCAAATCTCAGGTCTTTATTTGTTGAGTTACAAATATAGGCCTTTCCAAACGGCTGCTATCGCTTGTTTTACTTTTTAATGACACTCCATCCAGGAATGTTCATTTTGTCTTTTGAAACCATCTAGAGATTTATACTATAT